>OY856410.1:255108882-255371382 GCA_963693085.1 Alisma plantago-aquatica
GTTACAATAATAATAGTCCACATGCAAAATTTGAGCTCATTTGGATAAGTGTAAGTCACTCATATAATGACAGCAAAATCGACGCACACAACTAATATGAAATGTATGATTTTTACCTCCTTTAGATGCACGACCTATAAGTGTCCAAATGAGATGAAATTTATTTTATTGTATGTTCTTAAAATATTTAAAAGGATCAACGGTTTAGATTTTTTTAAAAGTTATTGCATCTTTAAAAACGACTGAGGTGTACGGTGCCTCTGGTACACTCGAGTGTATATATATATATATATAGTCAGGCTAGTGTACACTCAAGTGTACCGGAGGCACCGTACACCTCAGTCATATTTGAAGATATATATATATATATATATATATATATATAGTCAGGCTAGTGTACACTCAAGTGTACCAGAGGCACCGTACACCTCAGTCATATTTGAAGATGTAGTAATTTTTTGAAAAATCTAAACCGTTGATCTTCTTAATTATCATAAGAATATACTTTATAATAAATTTTAGCTCATTTGGACACTTATAGGTCGTGCATCTAAAGGATGCAAAAATCAGACATTTCAAATTAGTTTTGTGCGTCGATTTTGTTGCCCTTGGATGAGTGACTTACACTCATCCAAATGAGCTCAAATTTTGTATGTGGCCTATTATTATTGTAACCATTAAGATCAATGGATTAGATTTTAGAAAAAATATGGTCTACATAGGCAAACACCATTGGGGTGTACAACGTAATCTGTACACTCGAGTGTATTCTAGCCTGACTCTCTCTCTCTCTCTCTCTCTCTCTCTATATATATATATATATATATATATAGAGAGAGAGAGAGAGAGAGAGAGTCAAGCTAGAATACACTAGAGTGTATTCAGAGCAGAATACACTCAAGTGTTTTTCATGATGCTATATATATATTTTAAATCTAATCCATTGATTTCTTAAACATGTTGTGAATAGCTCATATGCAAAATTTGAGCACATTTGGACATTTATAGGTCATGTTATAAAGACTGCAAAAATTATACATTTCAAATTAGTTTTGTTCGTCGATTTTGTTGCCCTCGGATGAGTGACTTACACTCATCCAAATGGGCTCAAAATTTGTATGTTGTCTAATTATAGTATGACAATGAAGATCAATGGTTTACGTTTTACAAAAAAATAGTCTTGATATGAAAACCTACTTGAGTGTATCCATGTAATCTATACACTCGAGCATATTCTAGCCTGACTGAGTCACGACTAAGGTAATTGACAAAAAAAAACCAACATACTAGCACCTAAATAAGTTTGTTTGACACCCAAGAACAACTTAATGATGCCCAAATATAATTGTACACATTAAATAATATGTAAGGATACTTCACGCCCAACAACAACTTAATGACACCCATAAATGGGTGACTGACACCCAAAATAGTTAATTGATGCCAAGAAATGGTTCATTGACACCCAGAATCATAAAAATGGCTCTGAAATAAATAATATATGTGCTAAATCATGTCTAAGGGTAATTGACAACCAATGATAAGGTAATAATACCCAAATAGATTTGCTTGACACCTAGAAATATTTTATTGACAACAAAAGTATAAAATGACACTTTTAGAGATTTTAGGGCAATTTTAGCAAATTTTGGGTGCTATTTAGTCATTTTTAGGCGCTTTTCAGCTATCTGTGGGCATATCACCATTTTTAGGTGCTTAGAGTCATTTTTGGGTGCTATATAGTCATGTTTAGGTGCCTTTAGCTATTTTTCGGCGCATATTCACTATTTTCAAGTAATTAATTTTTGGGAACATATTTATCAAATTTTGGACGCTTTTTGGAAGCTCTCATTACTTGTCTCACTTCCATCATCTTCCCCCACCACTTTCCTCCTCACTTCTCTAATCTTCCATCATCACTTTCCTCATCTTTTTCTTAACTCTTTCTTCAAAAGTATATCAATGTTACTAATGTTTGAATATTTTTTTTATCACAAATTTAATAGTTTTTATTTCGTTTAAAAATTCATAACAATTTAGAAATTATAAACAAAGTAATTTTCTCTCTCATTGCAATTTTCTCTCTCATTGCAATTTTCTCAAAAATATATCAATATTAGTCTTGTTGGAATGTATCTTTCATAATGAATCCAACAGTTTTTGTTTCATCATAAAATCTTTTTTTTTGGTCGCGCAAAAAACCTGTTACTATAAAACCAAAACTTTGGGTACAAGATAGCGCCCCATAAAGAGACTACTAGATCCCTCATCCCCACACAGGGGGAATATTAGAGGATCCAACCAAACAAAGAAACTCCAAACTGAAATAGGTTCAGAAAGAGAAACATGACAATAACAGGACAAGCAAGACCCAAGCAGGGATAGAGGAGCTTCATACAAAAACATTAAAAACACCCACAAAAGATTACCCATATGAAACTACAAATCGAATGTCAAATTCCACTGAATATGAATCTTCTGTCCCTCTTACAGAACAAAATAATAGTTGGATCTCAAAAAAACCAAGAATAGAGGAATCAAGACTGCCACTCACTACCTCCTCTCCTGGCATACTGAAACAGCTGCACCTAAAATAGTATACCATATGAGAAGGAACTAAACAGAATCCATACCCGGATTTGGAGGACTACCTCATATAAACAACTCTAGACTTCTGCACCTAAGAGCAGGTAACCATGGAGCCACGACAATCTGAACACCCACAAAGAAATGGACATGATCAACAACCAACAACTGCATACATCCATTGACATCTAATTGAAGGAAGCCCAAAAAACCAAGAAAGCATCCTGTTTGGAACCACACCAGAGCACTTGTCTCTTGAATAACATGTCAAACTAAATGGACCCAGAGAAATCCATCATAGGGATTTCTTTGCCATCAACAGACCTGTGCTTTTTCTTCTTCTTCTTCTTCTTCTTCGACCTTGCTTCTTTATTCACCCTGAAGTCATCGAGTACATCTGGGTCCAAGTCCCATGAGCTGATAGAGGAAACCTCTTATGAATTCCATGTGAGCTTCTGTTGATATTCCAGGGCTAAGCCCGTGTCAATCGTCAGCTGCTTCACATAGTTGGGCGTAGAACTCAACTTGGACATAAGAAGCTCCCACTCCAAATTGAGTGCCTCATTTCCTTATTCTGGAGAGCAACATCACATTTCTGGTTCAGGAAATCCACAAGGATTACCTTCTCCTTCTGGCCACGCTGCACCAGTAAGGGTACCTGCAGATGGATCTACCGCGGATTGACCTTGATGTTCTTCAGCAATATGTCGAACACCTTGCCTGTTGCTGCTTTTCCCGACTCTAAGTTGCATCTGGCTAGGCAAAGTCTTGCTGCTGGCGTTTCTTGGACACGATGACAACCGGTGCCCAAAGAGATTGCAATAAGAGAAGATTTTAGGTTTCACCACATAACAAATCTTCAGAGCCTTTGGGGTTCCGTCGACCATGATGGTAACCTCCTTCGGAAACGTTGTGCTGGACTCAATCTCCACACAAACCAGTGCATCCTTCAGGCAGTTGACTGACAAACTAGCATCATCGAGATCCAGGGGCTTCCCGACTAAGCTAGCAACACCTCCCAATCTTCTAGACATCCAATGGACTCCGGGATTCTCAAGTACAATCTAGACCGACAACTTGGAGAAGGATAGAGGGGGAAGAGGGGATCCAGGTTCCCAAGCTTGGGCGACGATGAGGGAGCCATCCATCATCCAATGCGCCTCCTCCAGTATCCTTTCCCTTTCCATGGGAGTAGGTAACTTGACGACGAAGCCCTCTGCTTTCTCTGCTATGATTTCGAATTCACCGCTGGGTCACCATTGACGTCGGATCCAATCGAGAAGCTGGCTGCGGAATGGCTTCCTCCCCGTGAATCTAATTGAGACGTACTCAAGCCATGACGGGGGCGTCTCATCCTCGCTCGAGACCGAGAAGCACTTGGTGCCGTTGCGAATCTTAGGCTCGATAAACTTGACAACAGAAACATCTACACAACATCTGCCTAGTCTACTGGCTGCCAACCAATCGACCACGACCTTCGGTGTGGATGAATTCTGTCCACCAGTCAGGGTCTGTGGGATTGAGGAAGAAGTTGATGAGGGATTTTTTGGGGGTGATTTTGCCTGTGAGGAGCGATTATTCAGGGGAGAAGGAGTCCTTTGCTCTCCGGTAGCTACTCTTGAGCTGCCATGAGGAATCGTAGATGATTCATTTGGAAGAGACTCCGCCGCCGACGAACCTTCACTACCTCTAGGGATTTCCCCCCTCCCTCGCCCTCTTCCTCCCCTTCCGCCTCTTCCGCCCCGCGCCATACAAGTTTTGATCATTTTTCAAAAATCCTAACTTGAGATTTCATCATAAAATCTTCACAGTTCAAAAGTTATAAGCGAAACAAATTTATTTGTACTCAACCTCCAGCTACCATCCAATTAATGCCCACCACGTCACACTCCCAAACCAGCTTTTTTTCCCAGAAAACCACTCGGCATGTTGCGTATGAGGCAAGCGTGAGGCATGTGCGCGTGACCAACATATTTCCGAAAGGGAAACGAGTGGTGAGGAAAGGTTCCTCGCATCCTCGCAAGAAAAATTGCCTCGCACAAGATCACTCCTCTCTCTCTCTCTCTCTATATGTGTGTGTGTGCACACACATGCGTGTGCGTGTGTCTATATATATGTGTGGGCTTAAGACAGAAAGATTTATCTCTCCCTCTCCATTAACCTGTGGAGTAGGCTGGATGTCTGGGAGGGTGGTAAATCAAGAAATGCTTCTCCATGTAGTTCGAACCCGAGTCTTTTTATTTGAGACCAACCGAATTCGCCAAATGGACTATCCCTTACCGACACACACACACACACACACACACACACACACACACACACACACACACACACACACACACACACACACACACACACACACACACACACACACATATATATATATATATATATATATATATATATATATATATATATATATATATATATATAAACTACAGGTTACAAACATTACTATTGTACCTAAAATGTAGCTATCCAATAAAAAAATAGTATTTGATTGGAAAAGTAACAAAGTTAAATATACATCAAAAAGCATTTGTTTATTTTACAATATATTTAGAGTTTCTACTTTTTATCAAATATTTACTTTTTGTACTAAAAATAGTTTTTTTGTACCTAATAGTTTTTTGTACTTTTATCGTAGATTCTATATTTTTATTTTTCTATTTAGATAGTTACTTTTCGTACTAAAAATAGTCACTATTGTGTATATATAAATGTTAAATACTTATTAGAGAGTCTGGCTAATTTATTTAATTTATTATTTGGGTCTATTTGTATATGGGCCCAAGTGTGTCTTGGCCCATTAGTGTTTAGTCTAAAGTTTTGTACATTTTTCCCTTCTCCTATATAAAGGAGGGGGTTCCTCTTATCCAATATATCACATAGTTATTTTTTTTTACTTTCTAACATGGTGTTTGAGCATTGATCATAACCTAGGGAAGAAAAGATAAATCATCCATATATGAATGGCAACCACCATCTTTTCTTGGCTTGACCGCGTGCCAGACATCATCTCAACCTTCATGGTCGTCTCATCTCTTGTTCTTTATTAAAAGTCAAATCTTTGTGTATATTGGTGCTTGTTTTCCCGGCCATCACCAACTTTATCTATGTGCCTTCCCTGGATCTATTTCATTGTGAGATCTTATTTCTTCATGCCCCCTCCAATCCGTAGTCCTCTCTAATACGATGAAAACAATTATTGAGCCGTGAATCGCGAGCAGGCAATTACCAAGAAGACACATGCTCTCCGATCGTCCGTTCACATCACATGGGCCATCATCCTTAATTGATCGAGCAACTCCTCCATCCATGATGAATGGAGGACAACCACTGGCGTAGTCAGAAAATTTGGGCTGGAGGGGCACCATTATATACATAGCTATGGGCTGGAGGGGCGCCATTATATACATAGCCATTTGCAGCCTAATAGGGTAGGGCACAATGAATATTTTCCACTAAATTATAAACCAAATAGAGATCAAATAGTCTGAAAATACAGATCCTGAGTAGGGCACTTGCCCACCCAGGTCTATACGTGGCTACACGCCACTGAGGACAACATGCCGGGTAAGAAGCGGCAGAATTGTGACTATCTATCTACCATTGTCAACGTGTAACAAACACATGATTTTTTTTTATTATCCAACAACAAATACAAAAAGAAAAAAATTGAACCGACACGTGACAAAAAAGGTTGTTCGCTATCTTATCCTCCTATAACGTTACAAAGGACGGCTCTACAATTAGTGGATCCACACGACTCATGGTTGGTGACTACGACCAAGGTTATTGGTGTCATTCTTTCTGCCATTATGGCTTTGACCATTCCTTCACCGGTTTTTGACCCACCTTTGACAATCCTAATAAAAGCACTCCCTAATAAAGAACTTCCTAAGATTATGGATGTTAAAGGAAAGAAATTGGAAAAGACTTTGACCGACAAAGACTTGACTTCTTTTAAATTATTTGGCAAATTAAAGACCCATATTATTTTATAATTAAAGTACCAAATTTGTCGGTCTACTGGTCAGACAAGTCTCCTTTTTGGGTTATAAAAATATCTATTATTTTTTTATCCCAAGTTTTTGTAATCGGGTTATGTTGCGTATTGACTCGCACTATCAGTTGTCTCCTCCACATATTTGCCTACACAAACCATGCCTCTACTATTATTTTTTGACTCTCCACCCCAACTACTCTCTTGACTATTTTTTTGGTTGACGCAAGAAGGAGAATAGAGGATGATGAGTAGAGGGAAGAGAAGGAAGAGAAGAAGACGAAGACTTTCATTCTGCTGTTCTATGGATCTTCATATTTCATTTACTACTACTTTGTGGTGTTATTTTTGTTGTTATATGGATATGTCTACTGTTGATTTGTTTTTATAAAGAGTTTCATAATCTTAGTCATCATCATTGACTACTCCTATGAAGTTATCTACTTCACTTGTGCTGATTGTTGACTGATTACTACTGCTATCAAGTCATCTACTTCATTTGTTCTATCTATTGCTGATTTTTTATCTGACGACGTCATTCGTGCTACTTGTTCTCTGATTAACACATTTGTGCATTTGCACTATCTGTTGTCCGTGCTCTGTTTGCACGTTGACCCTTTATTTGTGCCTTGCACATGTCTACTACTGTTCTTGTTGTGACCCAACACTCTCTGGGGACTGTGACCCAACACTTTCCGAAATGTGACGTCTGCTACTAGGATGAAAATTATATGATGAGATGATGACGATATCTTTGGTGACTGAAATTCATATGATGGAGCTTCATGCCTTTCTACTATTGACGTTCATCTTGGAGTCTTTCTTCTACTATCAACTTCAAGCACAATGGTCTTTTATCCGTCTACGACTTCTATTTTCTACTACTGTGTTCCAACACTTTCTGGCTTGTCTGTGCCCTATGCATGTTGACTCTTTTCTTGTCCATGACTTGTATGCACGTTGACTTTCTACTTCTATGATCTAACACTCTATGGTTCATCTATACTTTATTTGTACATTGACTACTACTATTGTTATGACCCAACACTCTCTGGACTTCCACGCTAGCGACTGTGGTGAAGACCATGATGCTTTGTTTCTTACTTCTACTCCAGGTAACACCATCATGGTCGAGGAGCTTCTGCTTTCCTACTATAGAGTATCTACTTGAGGGGGAGTAATTGAGTGATGAGTGTTTTATTGTAATATTAAAGAGGAGAAATTCTTGTATGGGCTTGGCTAATCTTTTTTTTTGCTTTACCATGTTTGTTTCTTTGCAAGATGACTTGGGATTCTCCCAAGCTTCATGTTAAGGGGGAGTCTTAGAGAGTCTGGTTAATTTAGTTAATTAATTTAGTTCAGTCTATTTGTATATGGGGCCAGGTGTGTCTTGGCCCATTAAGGTCTGGTCTAAATTCAGTACATTTCCCTCTTCTTCTATATAACGAAGGGTATTTCTCTTATCAAATATATCACATATCCATATTTTACTTTCCTTATTATCAATATATTAATTTTCCTTATACTTACTTTCTGACAATACTTGTGTATGTAAGCTAGCTAAACTGCTTGTATGTTAGAATATCATACATTTATTATTACTACTTTTCTAGTCAAGTAGTTATTTTGTGTACCAATTGGTTACTTTTTTAGGCATAATAGTTACTTTTTGTACCTCATAGTGACTTTTTTTGGCACACATATATTTTAGCTAAAATACCATCACATTTATTGGTATAATTCCATAAATATAGAGAGGGATATATAAAGAGAGTCATGTTGGACTACACTTGGGGGTATATGTTGATATATACTATTATTGAGGTGTATTCATGGATTTGAAGATAATTTCAAAGTAAACATGCTAGAATATCCATGTCATCAGTCTAACTTGAACTTTACTAAATTGGGTAAATGAATGCACTAGCCTACCTTTGAGGTTTGTTTTACAAATAAAATTAGTTTGTTAGATGATGTAGTGTATGTTAAAAAAAATAATGGCTAATGGTTAGTATGGAGATACATTGGAACTGAATTGAGAAATATCAAGATTATTGATGTATTATGTGGACTTATTAAAACAATTAACAAGAAGTGATATTTTAGCATTTTGGATGTCCTTTTGAGCATTATTAGGAAGAATACAATTACAATATATTTTCTATTATAGAAAGTAATCTTGATTAGTTTTGATGAGTATGTCCGATAAATGTCAGTTTTGTATGCATGCCCTTATTGGGATTTTGGTTGAGGAGTCAAGCAGTGCATCTTTAGTTTTAAATCTTGTCAATTGTTGATCTCTAAGGTATATTAAGTGTTGGTATGTATGCCCAGAGAGCCAATCATATGATGATTGTAATGGCATTACATATAAAAGATTTGATTAATAATAAAGGTAAGATTCCAATTTATTTTGTATATTCAGTTATGAGATAATGAATAACATTATAAATGTCTAGAGGATAATATTACTCAATGACATATGTCTTCATATTTAAGACTTGGGGAAATGAGATCATAGGATGTTAAGAGTACATGTATATATTCTCATTGTGTCCCTGATCGGTTGCCATTGTTGAAGGTTGATAGACAACAATGATACATAAGATCAGAGTGTTACTTGGTTGATGACAGAATCTCATTAGTCATGATATGACAATATCAAACCAAGCACACACATATATGTTAGAGAACAATGTAAGAGAGACCCACCGTGAGACTGACACATGGAAGCCATCATCATGGAAGTCATAGCAGGTCACATTGATGATTGTGGTTCTTAGACCTGAGATCAGTGCACTTGTCACATGTCGTTGGGTACACTTTGACATCATCAAACACAGTCTTAAAACATGGGTTGTTATAAAGGTAATGATTGGGTGACTTTGACACATGGGGAATGACTGTCAGTGATAGAGATGGGACTTGTCCCTCCTATAGGAGTATGATATCTAAGGCCTCTTGATCAACAAGACTAAGAAAAGTGTGGCCATACACATGTGAGCCTGTGATATTGAGCTTACATATATCTCATACAGTCTGCTCTGGTTCAAGAAGCAATGTTAAATAATAATGAGGATGACTGCTCCACGCCTCTAGTTCAATATAAATATTAGTGACAAATGAACTATACAAACACTTTAACACCATACATAGATTGTAGGTTGAAGTCATTCTCCAACTTTCCATTTCCTTGGGTAGCAATGATGTGTGTCTAGGCACCACTCATTATTAAAGATGTCATAAGTTATTATGAACATTCACTGCCAACATAATATGGGACCTATAGGGTCACACACAAAGGAACTCATCTAGAAGAGGAGTTGAATCTTGAATGACCAATGGATTGATGACTAAAGTAGTGTTTAGGTACTCAATGCACACAACATATCAACTGATTGAATTGCAAAACGACCGTCTCACTGCCCAAACGACCGTCTCACTGCCCAAACGACCGTCTCACTGAATGAGACGGTCGTTTGGGCAGCCAAAGGAATGTCTCAAGTATTGAGATGGCCGTTTGGGTTGTTAGACAGATAAAAGATCCAATTAGCTTAGTTCTGCCCTTTGAATTGACCGGTTCAAGCTGTTGAAGTGATCATCTCAACTTAGACTCACCAGACGGCCATTTGGGTGAGTGAGACGGGCATCTCACCTGTGTGAGACAGCCCGGTTGGGGACGTGGCTTCCTTAATGCCACGATGATGCCAAAGAACCTTCACAAGCACTAGGTCCTTCCTTTTCAACTTCTTTACTCTTCTGTCAAGAATCATCACTAGACCTTCCTCGTAGGTTACGTCTTCATCAAGCTCAACCTCAAATGGTTGTATCACTGTCCCTATGTCTGGATGACTTTTCTTCAGCATACTGACATGGAACACCGGATGTAACCTATGCAACTCTGGCGGCAGTTCTAACTTGTAAGCTACCTTGCCAAGACGTGCTATTACTGGATATGGTCCCATATACCTGGGTACCAACTTGCCTTTCCGTCCAAACCTCAACACGCCTTTCCATGGTGAGACCTTGAGATACACTTTGTCTCCCACCTGGAACTCTAGGGGTCATCGGCGATTATTTACATATGACTTCTGTCTATCCTATGCCATTTTCAACTATTGTTGTATCACTTTGATCTTCTCTGTTGTCTGCTGCACTAACTCAGGACCCAAAAGCTGATACTCGCCTGACTCATACCAACACAAAGGAGATCTGCACTTCCTGCCATATAAAGCCTCATAAGGAGCCATGTCGATGCTCCACTGGTAACTATTATTGTAGGCGAACTCTATCAAACTGAGATGCACGTCCCAACTGCCTAGGAACTGCAAAACACAAGCTCGGAGAAGATCCTTTAAAGTCTGAATAGTCATTTCAGACTGTCCATCTGTCTGTGGGTGGAAAGCGGTACTGAACCTCAACTGTGTTCCCAATGCTTTGTGCAATTGTTCCCAAAAATGACTCGTGAACTGGGGTCCTCTGTCAGAGACTATCATTGCAAGCACACCATACAAACACACTATCTCATCCACATACACCTAAGCAAGCTTCTATGTTGTATACATTGTCTTCACATGTATGAAATGAGCAGACTTTGTCAATCTGTCCACTATCACCCAGATGGAATCATGATTCTTAGTTGTCCTCGGCAGACCAACTATGAAATCTATGGTTATATGATCCCATTTCCACTGCGATATCGGCATGGGTTGCAACGTACCTGTCAGTTTCTGATGCTCAGCCTTGACTTGTTGGAATACCGCACACCTAGCCACAAACTCAGCTACATCTCTCCTCAAGCCAGGCCACCAATACAGGTCCTTCATATTATGATACATCTTGGTGACACCCGGATGCATGGCATACATTGACGTGTGTGCTTCCTCGAGCACTAGCTTTCTCATATCATCAACATCGGGGACCACCATCCTACCATGATATCAAACTAGTCCATCCTCAGACTCATAGAACCCATCACGTTTTTTGCTGCCAAACTCTGATTTGATTAACTGAACTGAAGCATCTTCCTGTTGTGCGTCTTTGATCTGGTGTCTCAACGTATGCTTTACTTGCATCTGTGCCAACTATCCTACCAACAAGGAGACTTCCAACCGTACATTCATCTGCCACAAAGAGACAAACATATCCCGCCTATGGCATACCAAGGAACTCAATTGTGTCTTCTTCATAGGAAGAGAAGAAGACTTCTTGCTAAGCGCATCAGCTACCACGTTCTCCTTACCAGGATTATACTCAATGGTGCAATCATAATCATTGATCAGCTCCATCCAGCGATGTTGTCGCATGTTCAGCTCACTCTGCGAGAAGATGTACTTCAAGTTCTTATAATCTATAAAGATCTAACACACTTCCCCATAAAGATAGTGTCTCCAAATCTTTAATGCATGGACCACCACTGCCAGCTCCAAATCATGTGTCAGATAATTCTCCTCATGCTTCTTAAGTTGTCACGAAGCAAAAGAAACCACATGATCTTCCTGCATAAGCACACATCCTAAGCCTTTGTTGGAAGCATCGCAGAATACCACATAGCCTTTCCCAGGATCTGGCAGTACCAACATTGGAGCACTAGTCAGATTCTCCTTCAAACTCTAGAAAGCTTGCTGACAATGATCATCCCAGACAAAAGGTACATCCTTCTTGGTCAACTTTGTCAACTGTGGCAACACATCCCCCTATCACACAAACAGCGAGGTGTTACGCGAAAATGTGCGGAAATCACCATAACCATAGATTATCAAAAACATGGGTTAATTAAAACCGATTGTGGAAAACTGATAAACTGAGAAACATTTACATTCGAGTCCATGTCCTGTAGGAAAACAGGTTATACACATATCTGTACAAGCCTCGATACATGTCCACAGCTTAGAACAACAGCTGTCTTGTCCTATCATGAGTTCACCACCTGTGTATATATACATAAGGCCCACATCTGGCCATCAGCAGGATATACAAAACATCTACAGATGTACATCGTGAAACAACGTCAAAACACCACCAAGGACCTGAGAGTACAGGGATGACTCTAGACTATATCACAAAACATCCAAAATAGCAGCACATCCATCGCTTGCCTTCTACTGTCCTTCTTGCTGCTCGGCCGCAACTCCGCGACCACCACCACGACAAGCTCGACCACCTAAAAAGGGTGTAAACCAACGGAGTGAGACAATTGAACATTGTCCCAGCGGGAGGCATAACTCCTCGCCAAAACTACAAAACATCACATATATGTAAAGTCGCTAAAAGTATAATAAGAGCAATTATAAGATAAGACTATTCATACTATCAGGCTTACCAAAGGTACTCAGTTATTTATCCAACTACTCCTTATGAAACAAGGTCAACAAGATAAGATGTATAAAGCTTACCACATATGAGAAATGTACAAACAACTACAATATACAAATAAAGTTAACTACACAAACAAGGCCTCAACCAATGTTTCGTGTTTATCTTAAGCAGTAATTACTAAACGGCTGGATTACATTTTATTATGCCCTGAGGAAGTGAACTGTACCTTTCAATTCCAACCTTCGGCTGTGAAGCCCATAACCGGTGCCATACAAGGTCAATGGAAGAGCCGGAATCCACGACCTCACCCCTCATGATCAGTACACGAGAAACATAGCGGGACTGCAGTCTCATGCTCAAGTGGCCTTTAGTCATAGGGTCAGCTCCTCAAGCTACCCTTCCTCTAGCCCGCCTCGGTACAGGTCACGACGCTAGTAACAATGAGCCACGGGCCTAATCACCGTGCTCTAAGTCATGAACGCATTCATGCTCATCACATATCACATATCCGGAGCCATGGGCCTGTTCACCATGCTTATCACATATCTGAGTCTGCAACCGCAGCTGCACTCATTTCACCTCTCTAATTGAGCCTAGGAGAAACCTCGCATATTCAAAAGTATGTGCTCCGGGTTAACCCGCAGGAGAACCCGTTTCACCATCACCAAGTTCTGACGATGATGGATCTATGGCCAGGGCAAACTACATGATATATTTCACTGTAATTAATTAGTATCTTTTAGATGGATTGCAAGATTCAACCAAGTTGTATAACATGCAAGATAAAACAGAAAGTAAACAACATAAACTCAACATTATGCTTTTTCTACAATTTACATTATACTTATCCATCACAAGCATCTCACATTACATGTTATCTCTTGGCCTCTTGCCAACCATCCAGATCCATCTCAAGGATCATCACATACTAGGGGACCTCAATCCCTCATCACATAGTGTCACTGCTTCTCAAGGCTTACATCATCATGGAACATCATTCATAGTATACATGTCATCACAGTATTCACATATAACTATTCCTCATAGCCTTTCATTTGGCTATGCATTGCCTGCATGGTTAACATCATTCAATAATCACATGAATAACCAGAAGACTTATGTTATCAACACAAGGTGACAATTAGGGTTAAGCATATTGTCGACATGAAATGACATTAATGATTGCATCTATGCCTCACCTTATAGTTACATATGTAAGCACATCATCAAGCAACCCTAATGCATGCTTATTATTACTCTAGGCATTAAAGAGATAATCAGGGTAGTCACACTCGTACTTATGTGCTTAGCCATAAGAAGACTTGATGAACAAGTTTTAACATAATGATTATTATTAACCAATGAGTCACCATAAAAGCATAGCTGACGTATCACCTTTCTATGACAAACTGAGCCCTCACAATAGGTACCCAAAACCCTCACTAAAGATCGTGTCGGGCAGGTTTTCCGCTCACCTAAACCATGTTGGGCGTGTAGCCATGTCGGGCGTGCAGCGTGCAACACTGAAACAAAGGCGAGCGTGCAGGGTCTATCGGCCAGTCGCAACGCGTGCAAGGGCGTGCAGACTGTGTCGTACGAGCTAACCATGTCGGGCGAGCAAGGGGTACCGGGCAAGAAGCTCAAGGCGTCAAGCGTGCCGGCCACTGAGCCGTGCAAGAGAGTATCGGGCGACACAGGGGTGTCGTGCAAAGGAGTGACACTCTTGGCGTGCAACTCGGCTGGGCGAGCAAGGCTATCGGGCGTGCAGGGCAGTGCTCACCCGCTCATCATCCCAATGCGTGACAAGGTGATCCGTGCAAGGTCCTACACACTCAGCTAGACAGCATCTCTGTCGGGCGAGCAGCTCCAAGCGTGCAGCCTGCCGGGAAACTAAGGGTCGGCTCGCGCGCCCAACGCAAGACAGAACTCTCAACAACTATCAAGGTGAGCAAACCGTGCAAAGGAACTAGGTCAAGAGGGCTGTCGAGAAGCACCTCCACAAACATCAAACGTCCAAGGTTCACCCCAACAAGGGTCATCTAACACCTCATATATGAACACCCGAAACCCTAGAGAGGGGTCACCACCAAAGCGAGCTCACCTTCTAGCCCATGGTGAGAAGAGGGTCTTGCTCAAGCCACTAGGTCACAAGCTCACCTCAATCGACTAGGAAGGAGGGGTGTTGCTCATGGCACTAGGACCCAAACTCACTCTTTAAGACCAAAGGGGAGAGAGGAGTGTTGCTCCCTAAACCCTAACTCACATGGATCGGCCAACAAGGGTATAAAGCAAGAACTAAGCTACTAACATGTAAACAGATTATAACAAGAGATAGAGTAGTTAGGGTTAGAAATTATGCAAACCGCCTTAAGCTCCAAGCTCTAAGGAAGAAGAAGAACTCCAAGCTCCACGCACCACCAAGCAAGGAAGATGGAGAGCTCCAAGGGATATCGGCCACCACCAGCTTCTCCAAGGGTGTGTAGGCCTCCAAGCTGCTCCTTCAAGGGTGTATCGGCCAACCCAAGCAAAGAAGAGGGGGTGTGTCGTACATAAGAGGGAGAGGAGCCAAAGGGGCCTTAAGCTAAGGAAGGAACCGCCTATATAGAAGGAAAGGGAGGAGAAAACAAGGTGGGACATGGAAAGGTGTCGTCCACCCAAAGGACACTTGTCCACAAGCTCAAGCCACCACTCCAGCAAGGTCTAAGATACTTGTCCAAGATATGTTCCAAGTGTCCACCAAACAAGACCAAGCATCATGGGCGGCACAACCATGTTGCTCCATGGGCGACACACCAAGGTACCATGGGCGACACAAGCACTCTTGGGCGACACAAGACTCAACCAAGCCCAAACAAGGCACTTCAAGACCCAAACAAACTCAACCAAGGCCCAAATAACTCAAACAACAAGCCCAAGCCTTCCTATCAACCCTAGAGGAAGCAAAGAGAGAAGGGAACACCTCACAAGGTGGTAAACTTTCTCACAGAACCCTAAACTTGGGTTATTTGCAAGTAGCACCTCCAGCTCTCAACAAGGCACAACCAAACCCTAATCACCACCAAAGGTGATTAGCAGGCATCAAAGCACCAGGGTCAAGCAAAACAAATAGGGTAAACCCTAAACGAAGGTCAGGGTCCTTACAAGCCAACCCCCTTTAAGGGATTTCGTCCCCGAAATCCGAAGAGAAAAGAGAGGTGTACATCCTCCTCATCTCTTCCTCAAGCTCCCACGTGGCTTCCTCGACGCCACGACGCTGCCAAAGAACCTTCACAAGGACCAGGTCCTTCCTCTTCAGCTTCTTGACCCTTCTGTCAAGAATCGCCATAGGACCTTCCTCGTAGGTCACATTTTCATCAAGCTCAACTTCAACTGGTTGTATCACTGTGCCTGAATCTGGATGACTTTTCTTCAGCATACTGACATGGAACACTGGATGTAACCTGTGCAACTCTGGCGGTAACTCTAACTCGTAAGCCACCTTTCCAACACGTGCTATAACTGGGTAAGGCCCCATATACCTGGGTGCCATCTTACCCTTCCGACCAAACCTCAGCACACCTTTCCATGGAGAGACTTTAAGATATACCTTGTCTCCTACCTGGAACTCCAAAGGTCGTCGGAGATTGTCGGCATATGACTTCTGCCTATCCTGTGCCACTTTCAATTGTTGTTGTATCACCTTGATCTTTTCTGTTGTCTGTTGCACTAGCTCAGGACCCAACAACTGATACTCACTGGACTCATACCAACACAAAGGAGATCTGTATTTCCTCCCATACAAAGCCTCATAAGGAGCCATGTCAATGCTTCGTTGATAACTATTGTTGTAGGCAAACTCTATCAAACTCAGATGTGCATCCCAGTTGCCTAGAAACTGTAAAACACAAGCTCGAAGGAGATCTTCCAAAATCTAAATAGTCCTATCAGACTATCCATCTGTCTGCGGGTGAAAGGTTGTACTGAACCTCAACTGCGTTCCCAACGCTCTGTGCAACTGTTCCAAAAAATGACTCGTAAACTGAGGACCTCTGTCAGAAACTATCGTTGCTGGAACACCATGCAAATGTACTATCTCATCAACATATACTCGAGCGAGCTTCTCAGATGTATACATCGTCTTCACAGGTAGGAAATGGGCAGACTTTGTCAATCTGTCCACTATCACCCAAATGGAATCATGATTCCTAGTTGTCTTGGGTAGACCAACTATGAAATCCATGGTTATATGATCCCATTTCCACTGTGGTATCGGCAAGGGTTGCAACGTACCTGCCGACTTCTGATGCTCAACCTTCACTTGCTGACAAACCGCACATCTAGCCACGAACTCAGCTACATCTTTCTTCAAACCGGGCCACCAATACAAGTCCTTCAGACTATGATACATCTTGGTGACACCTGGATTCATAGCATACATCGACGTGTGTGCTTCCTCAAGCACCAACTTCCTTAGCTCATCAACATCTGGAATCACCATCCTATCATGATAGCAAACTAGTCCATCCTCAGACTCATGAAACCCATCACGCTTGTCGCTGCCGAACTTTGATCTGATCAACTGTACTGCATCATCTGTCTGTTGTGCATCTTTGATCTGTTGTTTCAATGTAGGCTTGACTTGCATCTGTGCTAAGAGTCCAGCTAATGAGGAAACCTCCAACTACACGTTCATCTTCCACAAAGAGACAAGCATATCTCGCTCATGGCATACCAGAGAACTCAGCTGCGCCTTCTTGGAAGGAAAAGAAGATTTTCGACTAAGCGCATCCGCTACCACATTCGCCTTACTAGG
The DNA here is from genome assembly GCA_963693085.1 of Alisma plantago-aquatica. NCBI lineage: Eukaryota > Viridiplantae > Streptophyta > Magnoliopsida > Alismatales > Alismataceae > Alisma > Alisma plantago-aquatica. The sequence goes on from OY856410.1 coordinate 255,126,585, forward strand.
ATGATACTCGATAGTGCAGTCGTAATCATTGATCAACTCCATCCATCGCCGCTGCCGCATGTTCAACTCTTGTTGCGTAAAGATGTACTTCAGATTCTTATGATCCATAAAGATCTGACACACTTCCCCATAAAGATAGTGTCTCCAAATCTTTAACGCATGAACCACCACCGCCAGCTCCAAATCATGAGTCGGATAGTTCTCCTCGTGTTTCTTAAGCTGTCGCGAGGCAAAAGAAACCATGTGATCTTCCTGCATCAGCACACAACCTAAACCTTTCTTGGAAGCATCACAGAAAACTACATAGCCTTTCCCAGGTTCTGGCAAGATCAACACTGGAGCACTGGTCAGCTTCTCCTTCAAACTCTGGAAAGCTTGCTGACATCGATCATCCCAGACAAAAGGTACGTCTTTCCTTGTCAACTTCGTCATCGGTAAGGCTATCGAACTAAAATCCTTGATAAACCTCCGGTAGTATCCTGCTAGACCCAGGAAACTACGAACTTCTGTCGGCGTCTTTGGTTGTTCCCATTCTGCAATGGATTCCACCTTTTTCGGATCTACCTTGACTCCTTCAGCGGATATCACATGACCCAAGAAAGTCACATCTTCCAACCAGAACTCGCACTTACTGAACTTTGCATACAACTGATGTTGGTGAAGAAGAGTCAACGCTCGTCGAAGATGTTGCTCATGCTCTAGCCTGTCCTGACTATAGATCAGGATGTCATCTATGAAGACTACAATGAACTGATCTAAGAACATATGAAACACTCTGTTCATCAGGTCCATGAAAGTAGCAGGTGCATTGGTTAACCCAAACGGCATAACCATGAACTCATAGTGACCATACCTCGTCCTGAAAGCTGACTTTGGTATGTCATCCTCCTTAATTCTCAACTGATGATATCCAGACTGTAGATCGATCTTTGAAAACACTGTAGCACCACGCAACTGATCGAACAGATCATCTATCCTTGGCAACGGGTACTTGTTCTTGATCGTGACCTTGTTCAACTGCCGGTAGTCTATACACAACCGCATCGAACCATCCTTCTTCTTGAAAAACAACACGGGAGCACCCCAAGGCGATGTGCTCAGTCGGATGAAACCTTTGTCCAGCAACTCCTGCAACTGTCTCTTTAACTCTGCCATCTCAACTAGAGCCATCCTGTAAGGTGTCTGTGCAACTGCCTGCGTTCCTGGAACCAAATTGATCTCGAAATCAATCTCTCGGGGTGGGGGAACACCAGGAAACTCCTCAGGAAACACGTCTGCAAACTCCCGAACAATTGGCGCCTCCTCAAGACTAGGACCTTTCACCTTGGCAGCCATAATGGTATCCACCACATGAGCTAAGAACGCCTCACATCCTTGTCGTAACAACTTATCTACCACCATAGTTGATACCAAGCACGTCGGAAGAATCTTCCTATCTCCTTGGAAGATCCACTTCTCTCCAACATCATCAAACACTTCCTTCTTGGTACTGCAGTCCAGAACAACCTTATACTTCTCTAAGGTATCCATCCCAAGGATCACATCAAACCCATGCATATCAAGTGGTATAAGATCCGCTCGAATGCGATGTCCCGAGAAAGACAAGACACAAGATGGACACTCTTCTCGAAGCAACGAAGAACCATCAAGGGGGGTTTCCAACAACAAACTATCCTTCTTATAACTAACAGGTAAACGATAGTTCTCAAGCATACTATAGGTGATAAAAGAGTGTGTGGCACTCGGGTCAACCAGAACAGATATAAGGCAAGAAGAAGACATATCATAATGAAATAACTCTATCTGATCTGTCACTACTCGCGGGTTGACTATCGCCTCCGGCTGATTCATAGCGTAGAATCAAGCCATCACTTGTTGTCCACGACCTCTTCTTCCTTGAGCGGACGATTCAGCTTGAGATGCTTGACCGCGTCCTCGTCCTCTGCTACCACTAGGCTGCTGACGGTCTGATCCTTGAAGATTCTGTCTTGCCTGCTGTGTCACTTCATCCTCTCTGAAAGGACAACTCGACTTAACATGCCCTATCTGACCGCAGGCATAGCACGTCCTAACATCAACTTGTGGCCTGGATGGCCCTGTCACTGCCACAGAAGCCAAACTTTGTGCTTTAGATGGTGAAGAAACATAACCTCTTCCCTTACTCGGAGACCACTGAGACGGTCCACCAGAACTTCTCATTGCTGTTGGTGCTGAAAACCTGTGCTTCTTAAAGCCACCATACCTCTGCCCCTGGAACTGAGAAGGTCTCTTCTTAGCCATAGACTCTCTCTTCTCCCTAATAGATCATTCAATCCTTCGGACAAATTCCACAAACGTCGCAAACTGCTCCCGGTTCTCCAACGCAGAAACCGGTGTCGCTAGCTCAGCACTCAAACCCTTCTCGAAATGTCTGATCCGTTCCTCGTCAGTCGCTGCCATGTGAGGACAAAACCTCAACAGATCCATAAACTTGGCTTCATACTCGGTGATATTCATCGTTCCCTGCCGCAAACTATCGAACTGACAGATCTTCTCATCCAGATATGTCTTGGGAAAGTATTGGCTGACGAACTCGCGTCAGAATACTTCCCAACAGATCACCTCACCGGGCTGCTTTTCTTCCTCGATGGTCCACCAGTGACCAGCGCTACCTTTCAAAAGGTAGAAAGCGTGCTTTACTTTGTCTGCTTTGGGGATGTTGAGGATCCGAAAAGCCTTCTCAAGACTTGTCAGCCACAGATCTGCATCCGTTGGATCAGCCGTTCCAGCATAATCCGAAGCTCTGACTCGGTGAAGCCGCTCAAAGGTCTTCCCAATACCCGATGCTTCTCCATGGGGAACCTGTACTCGCGGAGGAGGCACTGGTACTCGCTCAACCATGAGATTCATCGTATCCATTATCTACCCCATAAGTTGTTGGTAAGCAGGATGTTCAAGTATGGCTGGGTTAAATTGGGGAACCTCAGGCACCCGATCTTCATGTGCCTGTCCTTGTTCTCCATCAACCGATGCAACATCACTGTGCTCAACAGTGTGTTCTTCATGGTTTCCAGACATCTTGGCTTTCCTTCCGCTGAGGGCAGAAGATGATTGTGAGGAAATCTGGAAAACTCATAAGAACAGACACAACCTAGTCCTAGATCCCTGTAGACTCAGCGAACCTAGAGCTCTAATACCAAAACTTGTGGCAACACATCCCACTATCACACAAACAGCGAGGTGTTACGCGAAAATGTGCGGAAATCACCATAACCACAGATTATCAAAAACACAGGTTAATTAAAACCGATTGTGGAAAACTGATAAACTGAGAAACATTTACATTCGAGTCCATGTCCTGTAGGAAAACAGGTTGTACACATATCCGTACAAGCCTCGATACATGTCCACAGCTTAGAACAACAGTTGTGTTGTCATATCATGAGTTCACCACCTGTGTATATATACATAAGGCTCACATCTGGCCATCAGCAGGATATACAAAACATCTACAGATGTACATCGTGAAATAACGTCAAAACACCGCCAAGGACCTGAGAGTACAGGGATGACTCTAGACTATATCACAAAACATCCAAAACAGCAGCACATCCATCACTTGCCTTCTACTGTCCTTCTTGCTGCTCGGCAGCAACTCCGCGACCACCACCACGACAAGCTCGACCACCTAAAAAGGGTGTAAACCAACGGAGTGAGACAATTTAATATTGTCCCAGCGGGAGGCATAACTCCCCGCCAAAACTACAAAACATCAGATATATGTAAAGCCGCTAAAAGTATAACAAGAACAGTTATAAGATAAGACTATTCATACTATCAGGCTTACCAAAGGTACTCATTTATTTATCCAACTACTCCTTATGAAACAAGGTCAACAAGATAAGATGTATAAAGCTTACCACATATGAGAAATGTACAAACAACTGCAATATACAAATAAAGTTAACTACACAAACAAGGCCTCAACCAATGTTTCGTGTTTATCTTAAGCAGTAATTACTAAATGGTTGGATTACATTTTATTATGCCCTGAGGAAGTGAACCGTACCGTTCAATTCCAACCTTCGGCTGCGAAGCCCATAACCGGTGCCATTCAAGGTCAATGGAAGAGTCGGAATCCACGACCTCACCCCTCGTGGTCGGTACACGAGAAACATAGCGGGACCACAGTCTCATGCTCAAGTGGCCTTTAGGCATAGGGTCAGCTCCTCAAGCTACCCTTCCTCTATCCTGCCTCGGTACAGGTCACAGCGCTAGTAACACTGAGCCACGGGCCTAATCACCGTGCTCTGAGCCATGAACGCATTCATGCTCATCACATATCACATATCCGGAGCCATGGGCCTGTTCACCATGCTTATCACATATCCGAGTCTGCAACCGCAGCTGCACTCGTTTCACCTCTCTAACTGAGGCTAGGAGAAACCTCGCATATTCAAAAATATGCGCTCCGGGTTAACCCCCAGGAGAACCCGTTTCACCATCACCAAGTTCTGATGATGATGGATCTATGGTCAGGGCAAACTACATGATATATTTCACCGTAATTAATTAGTATCTTTTAGATGGATTGCAAGATTCAACAAAGTTGTATAACATGCAAGATATAACAGAAAGTAAACAACATAAACTCAACATTATGCTTTTTCTACAATTTACATTATACTGATCCATCACAAGGATCTCACATCACATGTTATCTCTTGGCCTCTTGCCAACCATCCAGATCCATCTCAAGGATCATCACATACCAGGGGACCTCAATCCCTCATCACATAGTGTCACTGCTTCTCAAGGCTTACATCATCATGGAACATCATTCATAGTATACTTGTCATCACAGTATTCACATATAACTATTCCTCATAGCCTTTCATTTGGCTATGCATTGCCTGCATGGTTAACATCATTCAATAATCACATGAATAACCAGAAGACTTATGTTATCAACACAAGGTGACAATTAGGGTTAAGCATATTGTCGACATGAAATGACATTAATGATTGCATCTATGCCTCACCTTATAGTTACATATGTAAGCACATCATCAAGCAACCCTAATGCATGCTTATTATTACTCTAGGCATTAAAGAGATAATCAGGGTAGCCACACTCGTACTTATGTGCTTAGCCATAAGAAGGCTTGATGAACAAGTTTTAACATTAAGATTATTATTAAGCAATGAGTCACCATAAAAGCATAGCTGACGTATCACCTTTCTATGACAAACTGAGCCCTCACAAGAGGTACCCAAAACCCTCACTAAAGGTCGTGCCGGGCAGGTTTTCCCCTCACCTAAACCATGTTGGGCGTGTAGCCCTGTCGGGCGTGCAGCGTGCAACACTGAAACAAAGGCGAGCGTGCAGGGTCTATCGGCCAGTCGCAACGCGTGCAAGGGCGTGCAGACTGTGTCGGGCGAGCTGACCATGTCGGGCGAGCAAGGGGTACCGGGCGAGCAGCTCAAGGCGTCAAGTGTGTCGGGCACTGAGCCGTATAAGAGAGTATCGGGCGACACAGGGGTGTCGTGCAAAGGAGTGACGCTCTTAGCGTGCAACTCGGTCGGGCGAACAAGGCTATCGGGCGTGCAGGGCAGTGCTCACCCGCTCATCATCCAAACGCACGACAAGGTGATCCGTGCAAGGTCCTACACACTCAGCTAGACAGCATCTCTATCGGGCGAGCAGCTCCAAGCGTGCAGCCTGTCGGGCAACTAAGGGTTGGCTCGCGGGCCCAACGCAAGACAGAATTCTCAACAACTATCAAGGTGAGTAAACTGTGCAAAGGAACTAGGTCAAGAGGGCTGTCGGGCAGCACCTCCACAAACACCAAACGTCCAAGGTTCACCTCAACAAGGGTCATCTAACACCTCATATATGAACACCCAAAACCCTAGAGAGGGGTCACCACCAAAGAGAGCTCACCTTCTAGCCCATGGTGAGAAGAGGGTCTTGCTCAAGCCACTAGGTCACAAGCTCACCTCAATCGACTAGGAAGGAGGGGTGTTGCTCATGGCACTAGGACCCAAACTCACTCTTTAAGACCAAAGGGGAGAGAGGAGTGTTGCTCCCTAAACCCTAACTCACATGGATCGGCCAACAAGGGTATAAAGCAAGAACTAAGCTACTAACATGTAAACAGATTATAACAAGAGATAAAGTAGTTAGGGTTAGAAATTATGCAACCCGCCTTAAGCTCCAAGCTCTAAGGAAGAAGAAGAACTCCAAGCTCCACGCACCACCAAGCAGGGAAGATGGAGAGCTCCAAGGGATATCGGCCACCACCAGCTTCTCCAAGGGTGTGTCGGCCTCCAAGCTACTCCTTCAAGGGTGTATCAGCCAACCCAAGCAAGGAAGAGGGGGTGTGTCATGCACAAGAGGGAGAGGATCCAAAGGGGCCTTAAGCTAAGGAAGGAACCGCCTATATAGAAGGAAAGGGAGGAGAAAACAAGGTGGGACATGGCAAGGTGTCGTCCACCCAAAGGACACTTGTCCACAAGCTCAAGCCACCACTCCAGCAAGGTCTAAGACACTTGTCCAAGATATGTTCCAAGTGTCCACCAAACAAGACCAAGCATCATGGGCAGCACAACCATGTTGCTCCATGGGCGACACACCAAGGTACCATGGGCGACACAAGCACTCTTGGGCGACACAAGACTCAACCAAGCCCAAACAAGGCACTTCAAGACCCAAACAAACTCAACCAAGGCCCAAAGAACTCAAACAAAAAGCCCAAGCCTTCCTCTCAACCCTAGAGGAAGCAAAGAGAGAGGGGAACACCTCACAAGGTGGTAAACTTGCTCACAGAGCCCTAAACTTGGGTTATTTGCAAGTAGCACCTCCAACTCTCAACAAGGCACAACCAAACCCTAATCACCACCAAAGGTGATTAGCAGGCATCAAAGCACCAGGGTCAAGCAAAACAAACAGGGTAAACCTTAAACAAAGGTCAGGGTCCTTACATCAACAGCCACACGATCATACTGAAGTTTCTTATAAACTTCCGGTAGTATCTTGCTAAACCTAGAAAACTACGAACTTCAGTTGGCATCTTTGGTTGCTCCCATTTTGCGACTGACTCCACCTTCTTGGGGTCTACTCTAACTCCTTCTGTAGATATCACATGACCCAAGAAAGTTACTTCTTTCAACCAAAACTTGTACTTACTAAACTTGGCATACAATTGATGTTGGCGTAGAAGAGTCAACGCTTGTCGAAGATGTTGTTCATGCTCTTGACTATCCCGACTATAGATCAAGATGTCATCTATAAAAACTACAAAAAAGTGATCTAGAAACGGACGGAACACCTTGTTCATCAGATCCATGAAAGCAGCAGGCGCATTGGTTAGCCCAAACGGCATAACCACAAACTCAAAGTGACCATACCTTGTCCTAAAAGCTGACTTTGGTATGTCCTCATCCTTAATTCTTAACTGATGATATCCAGACTGTAGATCGATCTTTGAGAATATTGTAGCACCACACAATCAAACAGATCGTCTATCCTTGGTAATGGGTACTTGTTCTTGATCGTAACTTTGTTCAACTGCCGGTAATCTATGCACAAACGCATTGATCCATCCTTCTTCTTTACGAATAGGACCGGAGCACCCCACGGCGATGTGCTCGGTCTGATGAAACATTTATCCAGAAACTCATGTAATTGCTTCTTCAGCTCTGCCATCTCGGCTGGAGCCATCCTGTACAGTGTCTGAGCAACTGGTTGTGTTCCTGGCACCAGATTGATCTCAAAGTCAATCTCTCAAGGTGGGGGAACATCGGGGAACTCATCAGGAAACACATCTGCAAACTCTCAGATAACAGGAACCTCCTCAATGCTAGGACCTTTTTCCTTGGTATCCACAATGTGAGCTAAGAATGCCTTACATCCTTGTCGCAGCAACTTCTCTGCCACCATAGCTGATACTAAACATGTCGAAAGGATCTTTCTATCTCCCTAGAAGATCCACTTCTCACTATCATCATCAAACACTACTTGCTTGAAACCACAGCCCAACACAACTTTATACTTTTCTAAGGTATCCATTCCAAGGATCACGTCGAATCCATGCATATCAAGTGGTATAAGATCCACTTGTATATTGTGTCCCGAAAAGGATAAAACACAAGATGGACACTCCTCTCGAAGCAATGTGGGTCCATTAAGAGGAGTTTCTAACAACAGACTATCTCTCTTACAGCTAACAGGTAAAGGACAGCTATCAAGCATACTATGTGCGATAAAAGAGTGTGTAGCACTCGGGTCAACCAGAATAGATATAAAGCAAGATGAAGACAAATCAGAATGAAATAACTCCATCTGACCTGCTACCACTCGTGGGTTGACTATCGCCTCCGGCTGACTCATAGCATAGAATTGAGTCATTGCTTGTTGTCGTCCACGTCCTCTTCTTCCTTGGGCGGACGACCCCACTTGCGACGCTTGACTGTGTCCTCACCCTATGTTACCACTAGACTGTTATCTATCTGACCCTTGCTGATTCTGCCTCAGCTGCTGTGTCACTTCAACATCTCTCTTTGGGCAATTTGTCCTGAAATGCCCAATCGGACCAAAAAGATGACATGACTGGTCTCTCTATTGTGGCCTAGATGGCCCTATCACTACCACTGAAGCTATACTATGGGCTTTGGATGGCAAAAATCCACGCCCTCTTCCCTTACTCGGAGACCACTGTGACGGCGCACTGGAACCTTGTATCATAGAAGGTGTTGAAAACCTTGGCTTCTTGAAGCCATCAAACCTCTGTCTCGGGAACTAAGCAGGACTATTCTTGGTTATGGACTCTCTCTTCTCCTTGACAGACTGTTCTATCCTTTGGATATACTCCAAAAATGTGGAAAACTGCTCCCAGTTCTCTAAAGTAGCAGCAGGTGTTGTCAACTTAGCGCTCAAACCTTTCTCAAATTGTATGATTCTCTCATCATCTGTCGTCGCCATGTGAGGACAAAACCTCAGCAGGTCCATAAAATTGGCTTCATACTCGGTGATGTTCATCGATCCTTAGCAAAAATGCTCAAACTGGTTGATCTTCTCATCCATATATGTCTTCGGGAAGTATCAGCTGACGAACTCCCGTCGGAAAACATCCCAACAGATCACCTCACCGAGTCGCTTCTCCTCCTCGATGGCCCACTAGTGGCCAGCACTACCTTTCAGAAGGTAGACAACGTGCTTACTTTGTCTGCTTCAGAGATGTCAAGGATCTGGAAGGCCTTCTCGAGACCTGTCAGCCATAGATCTGCATCTGCTAGATCAGCCGTTCCAGCATAATATGAAGATCCAACTCGGTGAAGCCACTCAAAGGTCTTCCCAATCGTGATGTTTCACCATGGGGAGCCTGTTCTCTTAGCGGAGGCACTGGCAACCTTTCCACCATGAGATTCATCATAGACATTAAATGCCCCATAAGCTGTTGATAGGCAGTGTTTTTAATAATGGTTGGGTCAAGTTGGGGGACCTCAGGCACCCGATCTTCATGTACCTACACTCTTGCTCCATCAACTGATGCAGCATCACTGCTCTCGGCAGCATGTTCTTCATAGTTTACAGACATCTTTAAGCTTTATCTTCTGCTGAGGGCAGAAGATTATTGTAAGAAAATCTAGAAAACTCATAAGAACAAACACAACCCTAGTCCTAGATCCATGTAGACTCAACGAACCTAGAGCTCTGATACCAAACTTATTGTGACATCCCGCTATCACACAGACAACGAGATGTCACGCAAAATCGTGCGAAACCACCATGAAACCACATATTACTGAAAACATGGGTTAATAGAAATCGATTGCGGAAATCAGATAAAAGAAAACTATTACATCCAAATCCTCATCCTGCAAGGAAACATGTTATATAAATATGCACAAGCATGGATATATGTCCACAGCTTATATAGACCAGCTGTCATATTAACACAAGAGTTCATCACCTGTTTATATACAGAACAGGCCATACCAGGCCAACAGTAGGATATATAAGGCTACAACAGCTACTCATCATGAAACGTCATCAAAACACCTCTGAGGACCTGAGAGTACAGGGATGACTCTAGGACTCTACTACAAAATAACCAAAACAACAGCATATCCATCTCTTGCCTCCTACTGCTCTTCTTGTTGCTCGACTGCAACCTCACGACCACCACCATATTTAGCACGATCACCTAAAAAGGTTGTAAACCAATGGGGTGAGACACACAGTCCCAGTGAGAAACATAACTCCCTGTCGAAACTATAAAACTTCAGAAAAAGCAGGTAAAGTAGATAATTGATTAGCAGATCATAAGAGCAGCATCCTGAACAGAACTTATTTTATTAACAATCTTACCAGGATATCCAGGAAGCATATGACCATATATTCTTTATGGAACATGATTGACAAAATAAGATTTATAAGAACTTATCACAAAATATAAGGATCGTACAAATAACTGCAAGGTATAACTAGATCAACTATACAACCAAGGCCTCAATCAATGTTCCATGTTTTGCCCTAAGCAGTGTATACTATTCAGCTGGATTACATATTATCATGCCCTGAGGAAGTGAGTCGTACCGCTCAAATCCAACCATCGACTGCGAATCCCAAAGTTGGTACCATACAAGGTCAATGGAAGAGTCAGACACCACGACCTCACCACCTCGTGGTCAGTACATGAGTGCTTAACAAGTAGGACCGCAGTCTCATGCTTAGGTGACTGCAGCCACACAGGGTCAGGCTACCATCTACCTAGCCCACCTTAATACAGGTAACGGCGCTAGTGATCCGAGCTACGGGCATGTTCACCGTGCTCCATAATCATTGAGACATGGGCCTGTTCACCATGCTCTTATCACACATCCTGAGCCATGGGCCTGTTCACCATGCTCTTTCATATTGAGCCATGGGCCTGAAACTGCGCTCTGGAGTCTACAACTGAAGTTACACTCTAATCCTCCTATTTTTTGCTAGGAGCAACCACGCATATTCAACAATATGCGTTTTTGGGTTAACCCGCAGGAGAACCCGTTTCACCATCACCAACAACTGACGATGATGGATCTATGGCCAGGGAAAACTACATGATATGTTCCACTGTAATTAATTAGTATATTTTAAGTGGATTGTTGAGGCAACTAAGTTGTAAAACATAAACAGCATTGAGTTGCATTATTACCATGGGATCTCAATCCCTCATCACATAATGCCACTACCTCTCAAGGATTACATCATCACCATGGGATAGCAAACATCATAGGATAACACCTCAACTAGGCACTCAACCTTTATCAGGTCAACATACCTTTTCACATCATACGGGTGATACATGTTATCCCATCAATCAAGGATTATCATTATTCAGTGTTATTCAAAACACATATACCTCATAGATCTTACCTGGCTATGAATTCATTTGATACACCTGCATGGTTAGTATGCATATCGAGAGAGATAACTAAATCACCAAACATAGATCTTTATGATTATCATGCTATTAGGGTTGAAGGTACATGATTGGATCAACATACATGATTATAACTACATGAAGCACAAAGTTGTATCTTGTAAACAATTACATTATTATAATCAAACCACCAGCATTCACTATGCCATATATTTTATGAACATAATCATGTATCTAATCATCTCACTTAGCACCAACTTTAGGTATCAAATATATCATTGGTTACAACCTATCATTCATAACGCATCATCAACAGAGGTGCGGTTACAAGATAACGACTTCACCAAAACTAGGGTTTCCAAGCTAGGTGCAACCCTTGCCAAAGATACCGCCTACCCTCACTATAGGTGTGGCAGGCAGTGCATCCCTCACCCAAAGGGGGTATCAGGCAGGATTACCTCCCTCACCAAAAGCCTATCGGCTAGGGCACTTAGCCACACATATCGGCCAACCAAGTCGTGCACCCATGCACAAAGGATGTCGTGCAACTAAGGAGCATAGGTGTATCGTTCAACTAAGGCCAGAAGTGTGTCGTGTATCCAGATCCGAGAGTTGTTTTGTTTAGCTATGTGCAGGGTATATCGTGCACCCAAGTGCAAGGTGATATCGGGCATCTAAGTGCACATATGTGTCGGGCAGCACAACCATCCCAAATGGCCAAGACCCTATCGCCCATTAGGGTTAGGGTTTTATGTCGGGCAACCAGCAAGGTCATGGCGACCACAACTATATCGTCCAAGGCTATGACGCCCAAAGTCACCACTGTATTTCCCAACAAGCACACAACTAACAAATGACACCATGGTGCCCGAGGTAACCTATCGTCCCACAAGGCAGGCACCACATATCGGTCAACACTAGGGCACCTAACTAGGGTTCCACCACCCAAGAACCATATCGGGCAACACAAAAACCAACCCGTATCGCCTAAGGCACAAAACATAGATGCCTACCAAGCATCATGCTGGTCAAAGGGACATCCAAGGTTCAACACTCCCAAAACCTTCTTGGGTAACAAGGCATATCGCCCAACAACACTAACATGGGGAAGGGGTCATATCGGGAAACAAGGTCAATAGAACCCAACTTATCATATCGCCCAAGACAAAACCCTAGAAGAGGGGTATCATGCAAAGCACCACAAAAGGGTATCATGCAAGGTACAAGGACCATATCGGTTTGGTCATCATCAACCTCAAGATCCCCATCATCAAACCCTAATAGATCAAGAGAGTTGGCTCACCTCTCAACAATCAAGAGAGAGGGGTTTTGCACAACCTCCATCACATATCGGGCAACAAGGTGGATCATCCCCTTATCGGTCAAGATTCCAACCTTCTCTAGGTCAACATCCAACCAAGGCTCACCTCTCAAATCCATGGTGAGAGAAGGGTATTGCCCAAGCAACTAGAGAATAGACTCACCTCTCACCAACCAAGTGAGAGGGGTTTTTCCTACACCACTAGAGATCGAACTCACTTCTCAAAACTAAATGGGAGAGAAAGGGGTTTTGCCCAAGGAACCCTAAAATCAAGGTTCGGCCACAAGGTCTAAGAACACATCAACAACATGACCACTATATATACAACAAGATAAAAGGGTACATACTGGGGCAAGAAACATATCTAACAAGATGCATGGCCGATCAAGATGACATATAAACATGCAACATGAAAAGGAAGTAGTATATCTAGGGTTAGGAGTTATATAACCCACCTTAAGCAAGCTCCAAGATCCTAGCACCAAGCCTCCAAGCTCCAAGCACCACCTTTGGCCGCCACAAGAAGAAAAACAAAGCTTATAACCACCATGGCCGAAGAACAAGCAAGAAGGAGAAGAAGGTGCCAAGGAAAGAGGGGGAGATCCTCACCACAAGAAGAGAAGCAAGACACACTCTAGGGTTCGGCCACCACTAGAGGAAGAAGAAGATTCCACCAAGGAGATCGGCCACCAAGCTCTACCAAGGAGAGGCATCGTCCACCAAGGAAAAAGGAAGGCAACTAAGGAACTAAAGGGATCCCAACTAAGAGAAAGGAGAGACATATATAGAAGAGGGTGAAGGGGAGACTAAGGCAAGGTGTCGCCCAACCTAGGGACACTTGTCTATGGGGCAAAGCCACCTACTATCTCGCCCACCTCCACATGTCCAAAGCTTTTGCCACATGCAAGCAACAAGCACCAAGTGTCCACAAGGGGGGTGACACAAACGATGCTAGGTCAAAGAAGGTCACTTGGCTGATACACCTCATGGGCGACACACCACTTTCCCGACACAACCACCTGGCCGATACACCATGGCCGACACAAGGCACCAAGCTCACCCTTGCCCGATACAAGGCCCAACAAAGCTAGGCAAAGCCCAAACAAGGCTCAACAAGGCAAAACAAAGCCCAAAGCTACTCAAACAATGAGCCCAACCCATCCTCTCAATCCTAGAGGATGCAAGGAGAGATAGAAACATCTCTCAAGGTGTCAAACTTGCACATCAATCCTAAAACTTGGGTTATTTGCAAGTTGCACCTCCAACTCTCAACAAAGCACAAACAAACCCTAATCACCATTTGAGGTGATTAATAAGCATCTAAACACAAGGTTTAGGCAAAGCAAACAGGATAAGCCCAAAACGAAGGTTAGGGTCCTTACACTCTGAATGGTGTCAAGTCTTAGGATAGGATGTTAGCGGTACATCCTTGGAGATTCCAACTAAATGATTGATGTTATGTATGCGCAACATGAGAATTGGGTTGTTCTCTGTTATCAATCATGACATAAAAATTTTATATGCATGGCCTTAATGTATTATTTTCTTTTATACCGTGTCTTTAATGTGTTGTTACTAACCTATACTCTTGTACCCAAGGTTCAGATTCAAGACTTTTGTTCACTTAATTCCTGAAGGGGTCATAGTTGGATAACTCAGGTAGATTCAAACCAAAAGGTATCTACTAAAAGCACAACATGGAGGACGGAATGGTAGAGAACACTACACATTGGACTTTGTGGGGGATTGTTAGATATATGGTTCTACAGCCATGTATATAGCATGGGTTAGGCCCAATGTAGTGCAGCTAGTACATGTGAGAAAAGTAGTTTTGTCTCTAGTGCAATTGGCAAAGAAGTTTTATCATATATTGCTCACTCCTAGAACTTTTGTGGTCCTTATATATAGGATCACATGGGGCACTAGTGTCCAATGGGTCCTAGGAGGAGGGTATGCTCACCTCCTTGGTGGGGTGGTGACCACAACACACACGCATGGGCACGCGCCACGCCACGTCACGCCTCGCCTGGCCTGGCCGGGTCGGGTACGGGCTTGGGCTTGTGGATTGTGGATTGTAGAGAATGTCTTCCGTCTTCCATCTTCTTTTTGTACTAAGATACAACTACATAATTAATTACTCGTTTAATTAATTATTTCTTTCCTATTCGAATTTATTAATCCTAACTGGAAAGTGTCTCTTTTGCGGAATTTTTTGCAATGTGTACAAGAGCAACCGAGTGGTCGCGTCTTAATAGGAATAGGATTATTGGGGCGTGTAAGGCTATATATAGGTTTCCGGTCATTAAGATTAAACACATCTTCTGAACATACATTCGTGAGCAGTTCGAATGCATTTACAAATCCTAAAGCTGGAGTCTCTCCCTATCGTCGTCGCCTCCGTGGTGCTACGTGAAGATCATTTCTTGGACATAGCTAGTTTGTCTCCTTTCCTTCCAAGGCGTAACCTGTCAGGCGGTGGTTTATGCGGTTGCTGAGTTGCACTGGTGGTGCGCTGTTTCGTCTGCAACGTTCGTCGTCAACACAAACATGACATTCTTCTTCAAGTTTGTACCGGTCGTCTAGGAGAACGGCACATATCTAGAAGAGTTGTAAGACATTGATTTCTTTAAGTATATAATGTTCGTTTCTCAACGAACGACCTTGTTTGATCCTAACTTTATTTACTTTGTTCTCCTGCATTGATTTATTCTACGTTTTCTTTTCTGGATCGGGCTGTGAACTATTAACTTAATTGCACATGTCGTTGCATGTAACGACTTAATTCAAAATTAACAACAATAATAACTAAAAAATGTGAAATATATCCAACCGCATCAGTTCCATGTCATTTATGTCATAGTCCGATACTTGTGGCATCTATATTCTTGTACTTCCAAACATTCTTTTGTTTGTGTTTGTGACAACTGTTTTTATCAATATACAACATGAAGATTAAACATAATTACCACAATGTACAACTACAAATACGGAGCTAAACGAAACACGTGTTATATACATGTTACGCTAGACCAACGCCCAGCGGGCTTACGAGGGATGCGAAATGCATAGTCTTCTGGAAAAACCAGCTTTGTCGAGTCATGTGTACAGCAGAGAACAATAATACTATGAAAAGTACGTTACCATAAAAACAATTGTCTGAACAGGTAAATGAATACTAAAAAACAATTGAACGGGCACATTCTAATATTGGCAGTGTAATTTCAGTATATCAGATTGGAATTGGAATGTTACCATATGATGCTCACACCACACGCCTCCATTTCTGTCTCATCGCCGGCCACATGAAATGGAATTATTGTCTAGTGTACCCCCACATGGACTTCAATCCACTCTCCTCCCGTTGCTTGTCGACCATGACTTTCTAGCATTGACGAAGACCAACGGCATCCATGCTTAGAATACAGTCTCGAGTCGTCTATTCTCCATTCTCCACAGACTCCACTCAGGAGTCGCAGTCATATGCCTAGCATGTGCACGACTGACGGCCCCAGTAGTAGCGCCACCCCATGACTCGCGACAGATCATTTGTCAGTGACTCCGGATTTAGCAGGCGAGGGAAGACCACAGGTGTCGAGACACATATCGTGGTTGCGGGCTACGTAACTGTCCAATTGTCGATCAACCTCATGGTACCATAAGGTAATATATATATATCCAATTTACAACTACATCAAAATAGATGACAAGCGGGCTGCGCGGGCAAAAACAATTCTTTAAAATACTACATTCTTAGGAGTCATAACATTATTATTTATAATTTTTTAGACTCTCTTCAGAAGCTCAACAGCTTCTGATGCTAAGAATAAAAAAATATCAAATTAAAAAAGGATGAAGGTGTGTTGATTCTCAATACACGTTTTTTCATACTTGACCATTTTGACTGAACCAGCTTTAAGCATAGCATGTCCCACTGTAAATGTCTCGCTCTTCAATTCCACCAGCGGAGAAATTCCTGTAAAATTCACACACGCACGTTTTTCTCCGACCCTTCCAAAAATCAAAGCATCGACGGATCTAAGTGTGTATCCCCCCTCTTATAGACCAGTTAAAAGTTTACAGGTGCCTCTTTCTTAGCATCAACACTTACACGTCTAAGTACATCAAATAGAACGTCTCTAACAATATCGTGTAAGTAATTAAAACCTAGAAGCTCCCTGCAACGAACCGCATGCTCTCCAAAAGCGTCTAAGCATGCCTTACGACAAACTGGACATATCTCATCGGCGGGAAATAAAAGAACCATGAGACGATATCTGAGGATATTGTGGTACTCCACTGGTGACGTGCATACCAAGTCCATCAATAGGAACAGCAAGGAGAAAATCTTGAGCATGATCAACTTGATGACACCCAAAAATTGTCTTCTATCTAACGATCATGTCAAACTTAACCTCCATGCCCTTGCTTATTTTACTAAAAAAAAGTACCCACCCAAGCATTTTGGGCCTTTGGGGGGACGACGTCTTTTCTAGCAAAACAACTTAGATCGAAGGAAGTAATCATGACACAAAGGAAGAAGATGCATCAACTCCACATCCTTAGAATCCCTCTACCGAACATTAAATAAAGTTTTTATCTCTACTAACAGCTCCTCCAGGCAACTTCACCCCTAACAAAGGTCTTCAAATGCCCGTCGAGAACAATTCTTAGTAAAGCTTCCTACCATCACATGTAGGCCACAAAAGCTCAGTTTTACGAATATTTAAAATCAGAACCAAATATGGTCCACATTACTTAATGATACCCAGAACCTTGGCCAACTCCTCTATGTCCACAATGACTGTTCCATCATCAAGATACCACGCATGAAGAAGAAGCTTGTAGTTATCCCCGATATGATGGATAAGTGGATGCAGTGCAAGGGAAAAAAAGAAGTGGGCACAAAGGATCATCTTGTTGCACCCTAGTGGTTGATCAGATGTCTGTCCTCAAGGTATAGCCTTGTTGCTTGGCCATACAAGAACTCCACCTACAAAGAAATAGATGGACACTTCGTCCTCACCTCGCGTAGTAAGGCGGACCTATCAACCATATTCAAGGCATTAGAAAATTCCAATGTGAGCATAGATAGTAAACCATTGCTATGTTGCGCATTCAACACTACGTTGACACTGTGCAAAATAGCATCTGCCCCTAGATACACCGCTCCAAACTGGAAGTCATTAAGAAGTAATCTAGTCACTCATGTCATAGCAACTTGGACACCAAGCGCCTCCAAATAGTACCAACTACAATAGGGTGTATGTCATTGTTTGGCTTAAGTAGCGATGTAAGCGGCACAAAAGTTATAAACTCTGACAAGCACAAGGGACATCTCCCTCCCAACTATAAATTAACCACGTGGGTGATGGCATGTAGAAGGTCAGTGGCCACGACAGACTCCTCTCCACACAGCATCAAAGATGTGTTGGACATCCAAACCGTCTTTACTACATGAAGTCTCTTTAGGAAAAGACTTGATACACTCACTTGAAATCCCTCATCGTACCAACGGCCGATGGCGCAAAGGATGCTTCTTACAAGTCTCCGTCAGATTTCACAATGACTTAGAGGTCTCAAGTGATGAATCAATGGCAAAAGGTAACTTCGATTGGAAAATGCTTAGGCTGCCTTTCGATTCTGTCCTTTGAATCTCGTAGCAGTTCATCATTAAAAAAAAAAACAAGTGCAGAAAAGCTAACTCAGCGGGTTATATCCGGTGCGCTTCACGAGTATTATACATCTACTAGATACTTATTTCTTTAAATAACAATATCGGTAACCCCTCGGATTAAGAAATCTATGGTGGGTGATAGCATGAGACAATGGATAGTTTTTTTCTTCTAACATAGTCAGTATGTAAAATCTAAAACATCGGGTACATAATTGCTGAAGGAACATATTTAATGTTATTTTTTTCTTTTGAAAAGTAAGATAATCATCTAACGTATCACATGACTAACAAGTTATATATAAAAGAACGCCAACTTGGGCTCATAGTATGAAGATATTGAATAATCACCTCACCAAGCATTTATTTAGAGATTTCCCATTAAGTGAATAAATACCTCATGTGTGTAGGTTTCTTATACTCTTCGCTTCTTTCTGATTGTGCATATGATAAAATAAATCAGTTATAAAAATGTTTGTATAATTTTTAGACGTATATTATGAAATTATTTTGCCCACAAACCATGGGGTGATTCATATATATATATATATATATATATATATATATATATATATATATATATATATATATATATATATATATATATATATATATATATATATATATATATATAGAGAGAGAGAGAGAGAGAGAGAGAGAGAGAGAGAGATAGAGAGAGAGAGAGTCAGGCTAGAATACGTTAGAGTGTACAGATCGCATGAATACACTCAAGTGTGTTTGTATATCAAGACTATTTCTACAAAATGTAAACCATTGATCTTCACCGTCATACTATAACTAGGCTACATACAAATTTTGATCCCATTTGGATGAGTGTAAGTCACTCATCCAAGGGTAACAAAATCGACGCGTGAAACTAATTTGAAATGCATAATTTTTGCGATCTTTATAACATGACCTATAAATGTCCAAATATTCTCAAATTTTACGTATGAGCTATTCACAAGATGTTTAAGAAGATCGACGAATTAGATTTTAAAAAAAATTATAACATGAAAAATTACTTGAGTGTATCCTGCTCTGAATACACTCGAGTGTATTCGGAGCAGAATACACTCAAGTAGTTTTTAATGATGTAATATTTTTTTCAAAAATCTAATCCGTTGATCTTCTTAAACATCTTGTGAATAGCTCATACGCAAAATTTGAGCACATTTGGACATTTATAGGTCATGTTATAAAGACCGCAAAAATTAAGCATTCCACATTAGTTTCGTGCGTCGATTTTGTTGCCCTTGGATGAGTGACTTACACGCATCCAAATGGGCTCAAAATTTGTATATAGTCTAGTTATAGTATGACGGAGAAGATAAATGGTTTACATTTTGTAAAAAATATTCTTGATATGCAAACACATTTGAGTGTATTTGTGCGATCTGTACACTCGAGTGTATTCTAGCCTGACTATATATATATATATATATATATATATATATATATATATATATATATATATAAGATTTAACCCTTAGATCTCTTCATTTTTGACAACTGTAAGTGTTGGATCGTTCAACTTTATTGTGATCTACCACCAAAATCCTAGCTTCCACCCTAAAATGGTATTTCCTTGGCTTGTCATTTGCTCTCTTCCATTTGATATAATAATTTTTATAGGATTTTGGTGGTTATTCGGTAGAGAGTTGGTGGAATGTGGTGATGGAGTATTGGTAGAGTTTGATGAATAATTGGTGGAGTAGGAAGGGCTAATTTGTGTTTGAATAAATGATAGAAGTGAGTGCTTAGAGGTGGATTAGGGTTTGTGATTAAGGTGATTAGATGTGGATTAGGGTTTGTGATTAAAGGTTAATAAGCATTTAATTTGTTTACGAAGAAGGGGGAATGCTTAAATAAAAATAATTAAAACTGATTAAATAATAGTAGAAAACTTACTGATTACCGGCGTAGATGATGGTTGTTCTTCGAGAGCGTTGAATGCCAAAGCACGTTACGATCTTTTGATCTTTCTTTGGACAAAGAAAGGATCTTTGATTATGATTCAAAGAGGGAAGAACATGTGCACACAATTGATCTTAACAAAATGGAAATTTTATTGGCAAGTGGAGGGTTTACACTCAAAATAAGTGGAAAATAAGAACACATGACTATATAGACAAAATTACAATATAAGTGAAGTGGAGGAAGGATTACAAGACTTGGAAATTCTCTAAGGAGGAGAATTTCGAGCTAAGACACTTCCTACTACAATAACTAAGTTCAATAAGCAAGGGGAGCTCTTTGGGTGGAAGAGTGTTGTGGCTATCACAACTCTTATTTTCTTCTTCAACTTCTTTGTCTTTTATAGGAACTTTAGATGGAGTAGACGAAGTTCCTTGGCTTGCCATTTTCTCTCTTCCATTTGTGTCTTTGACAAGTGTTTGTTGATGATGTAGTGGCCAAATTTGATGTGTTTGCCACTTGTTCATTCAACCTTGTGCCCTAGGCAAGTGTTTGATGCCTTTCTTTTTGTATGCATGCAATAAAATATTCGTATCCTCTTCTCCATTTGTTTTTTATGGAGATGTCACTTCCATATTTGAGTGACTTCATTTTTCATAGATGGAATCTTAAGCAAAATGTATCTGCTTTTACTTTTACCACATCATTGTTTCTATTCACCTTTTATCTTTTACCAGACTGTTATTTTTTATTTAATTTTACCTTTTATCCATTACCTTTTTACCAAAACTTTTTTACTGTCCGATATCTATTTTTTCACTTTCTTCCTTTTTTCCATCTTCTTCAATTTCAAATTTATTTGAGTCATCTAGACTATTTTCATCCATAACTTTTGACATTTCTTCAAATACCATCAATTGTCGTTGATTATCTTCAATATTTGGATTTTCAATTTGAATTTTTCTTATCAACTCTTGCTTTAGTTGACTAAATGAAAACATTCTATTTGTTTTAGTTTCTTAGTTATGTTGGGATCCAGAAACTAGTATTGGAATTAATTTTCCTTTTAAAATGGGATCAATATTAAACTTGTCCCACCATCAGACATATATTTGTCTTTCCAGAATTGGTGGTAATTCAATTGTTTCTTTTTCCCATTTTCATTGTATAATCCATAGTATTCCATGAGAAGATATATATTTCATCATGTTTAGATCTTCCTCAATAAGATCGTTACCCATAATATTTTTTCTTAATATTGTGGGGAGTATTTCTCTTATTGCCTCAAAATTTTGCCAGAATTTATAGAAAAACCAATTCGGCAATTTGGTTTGTAATGACCATTTTACTGACAATGTGTGACTCATTATTGTATTCTGAACATATAAAACTTTTTCCCACGCATTTTGATAATCCCAATAATTGTAATATTGGGGTTGATAGAATGTTTTGAATCTTCTTGGAATATTAGAATTTCCTTCTTTATTCCATTCAGATAACATGATTTTGAATTTTTAGTTGAAAAAACTGCAAGTTTATTTTTGTGGATTTATCTATATAATTATGAAAAACTTTTGCACTTCCTATTTCTAAAAGTATTTTTTCATAGTATATTTGGTTTTTCCCAGGTAGGGTGGGAATATGATTGTATCCTTCAGGAAAATATTTATTTATTATATATTCAATTTCTTTTGAGAGATTCTCATTTTCAAGAATAAGTACCTCTTCAGATAATTTTAGGATAAATTCAGAGGATGTTTTAGTTGATGAATCAACTTCTATGTTTTTTATATTTTCCTTCTCCCTCCTTGTCTGTGTCATTATGAGAGGACTTTGTTTAGTAGCTAGAATTGATGTCATCATGCTAGTCTTTTTAAGACAATTTCCCTACAAAAATTCTCTTGATAAGAAATTAGGTAAAAATTTATTTTCTCCTTTAATGAATTCTATATCAAAATCAAATATAGCTAATATTGCTTGCCATCTATCAAATATTTGCTTCGAGGCAAGATTTTTAACATCCTTTTCTAAGACAAATTTAGCTGATTTACAATCTACTCTTAATAAAAATTATTATATAAAAGATCACCTTGAAAATTGGTAAAAGAGAGAACTATGGCTAATATTTTTTTATATAGTTGAATAATTTTTTCTGGTTTCATTCCGCATTCCTGAGATGTATCGAACCAAGTGTTCTTTATTATCAATTTTTTGCTTAAGAATTCCTCTATATCCTATATCTAATGCATCTGTTTCTACTATTTTATAGGCCTCTGGATCAACGATATTTAAACATGGTAACCTTTGAACTTTTGATTTTATTCTTTGAATAGCCTTGGTGTGATCTATGGTCCAACTTGGTGGAATCTTTTATAGTCTATATATAAGGAGTTTTCTATCTAGTGCCAGATTTTCATAGAAATCAGATATATAGTTAAAGCATCCTAAAAATCTTTGGAGTTGTTTTTTCTCTAGGATTTCATCTGGGAATTTGTTAGAAAAGTCTATGGCTCTTATTATAGGTGATACATTCCCCTTTTCTATTTTGTAACCTAGAAATTGAATGCTTGTTTGAAATAATTTCGTCTTTTTAGCAGAAACTACTAGTCCATTATGTTTTACTATTTGAAGGAATGTGTTTAGGTGTATTCAATGGTGGTCACAGTCTTTAGAGAAAATAAGTACATCATCAATATAGATTATACTAACAGAAGTATATGGATTAAATATCTCATTCATTATTTTTTGTAATTATAATGGAGCATTTTTTAGCCTAAAAGGCATAACATTCCATTCATAGTGACTAAAAGATATTGTGAAGGCAGTTTTATATCTATCTTCTTCACTTATTTGTATTTGCCAGAATCCAGATTTCATATCAAATTTTGAGAAGATATTAGCACCATGTATTCTTTTTATTAGGTCGTGTTTATTAGGAATTGGATATCTGATCCATTGGAGTACTTTATCTAGAGTTTTGAAATTAATGATAAGCCTAGGATCCCCTCTTTCTATTTCAGATGTATTTTCTACATAGAAGGCAGCGCAACTCCATGGAGAGGAGTTGGGTCTGATTAATTTATTTGTCTCAAGTTCTTTAATTTCATTTTTACATATTTCTAAAAGTCTTTGATTCATTTGGATGGATTTGGCTTTTGTTGGGATTTTAGTTTCATCAAAATTGTTAATGTATGGTAAAGTAACTTCATGTTTCTTTCTATGCCAGAATGTTGAGGGTAGTGTGGAGCAGATTTCTTTTTCAATTTTCTCTTGAAATTCTGTTATTAGTTTTTGAAAAGTACTATTTTTGATTTTATTATTAATTCTTTCAGTTTCAATCTATGTGTTAAGTTTGTTAATGAAGTTTTCTTTGTATTTGATTGAAGTGTTTATTTGTTGTAGAAATGATACTTTGGGTTCATTTTTTAACTTAAAGGTAATCATTTTTTCATTTATATTAGAATGTACTCCTTTTGTATCCACTATAATAGGTAGTATTTTATTCAGGAATGGTATCCCTATGATTATATCCTCAATTATATTTTTGGCTAGCATGAAAGTAGTTTTAATACATGTATGTTTTATACAAACATGGACATTAGGGATTTTATAATTGATTTGTAATTTGTCATTAGTGTATGAATTGACATTGTGTGTGGTTTTTTCAAAATATTTGGTTGGTATTAGACCTTCTCTAATGCAGTTTATGTCTGCTCCAGAATCAAATAAAGCTAGTTTCTTAATAGTGAAATCTGGGTTAATATAATAATAACATCTCGCTTCCATTTTCTTTTTATATATTGTTGGATGCTATTTAGGGATTTGTTTTTGGATTTATCTTGACATTCTAAATTTTCATGTCTTTTTAGTTTCTTTTAAATCTTTTATCTCTTTTTTAATAATTTTTTGTTCTCTTTTGAAGTCTTTTAGAGTTGGTTGTTTTTCAGTTACTCTTTTAGTATCATATGAAATATTTTGGTTTGGACTACCTTTAGAGTTGATTTCTTTTTTATTCATTTTGATATATTTTGAAAATAATTTTAATTTTTCTTGATCATATTTAACATTATTAATAGTTTCAAGAATGTAGTATTGTTCTGTGCTTAATACCTTTATAGAGTACTCTTCGCTTTCTTTACTTTTAATTTTAGATAGATTATTTACTTTACCAATCATGTGTTTTTTTATTGAAAGAATGATAAATTTCTTCTTTTAATTGTAGATTATTCTTGTTTGTAATATTTTGGACTGACAGGTTCTCATGAGGGTTTTCATGATGCAATGGTCTAATTTTACTGTCAGACTTATTAGGCTCATACCACGATGGAACAAGCTTGTAGATTTTTTCTTTAAGTTCTTTGATATAATAATTTTTATACCATTCAAAGAAATGTATATTTTTTCTATGGTATTGCATTTATGAATACCATTTTTCTCTAATGTAATCTCTTTCTTTTCTATTAAAGGTTTCATAAAATTGTTTTATCTTGAACTGATTTCTATCAGATAAAATTCTTCTCTTAGATTTTTTTATCGATGACGAAATTATTTTTATTTTCTATTGAATTACTTTCATTTATGGTTTGAAGGGTATTTACTACTTCATTGATTCCTGTTAGTGAGTTAAGTATTTTATTCAACATATTTTCTTATTTTTATTGAGATAATTTTTAAATAACCTTGTGAAGATACAGTCATCGGAAATGAAGACATCTAAGGCTTAAATCATGAAATTTTTAAAACCAAATGAGCTTGATATAAATAATGATTTTATTCAGCAAGTTTATTCTCTTTTCAATAAGTTGATTCCTAGTGGCCTGTCAATAGTTAAACTACTGCGACAAGGAGGCCTCGGACCTAGGTATTTCTTAAAGAAAATTGAATATAATTTACTCAGAAAGGTTTTTGGGTGAGAGATTGAAATCATAAACCAAAGGATTACTAAGTGGCTTGTCAATAGCTAAACTTATCCCTACAAAATCCTAAGCGCCTACCACGGCTAAAGTAGGTGCAACGGGCTACCACTACGACAAGGAGGCCTCAGACCTTAGAACCCCAAGAAGGAAGATCTCGAACTCTCACCCCTTCAGAGAGAAAGAGAAAGAGACACAAGTATATCCCAACCGCCCCTAACTTGGCTCTGATATCATTTTAGGGTGGAAGCTAGGATTTTGGTGGTTGGTAGGTAGAGTGTTGGTGGAATGCGGTGTTGGAGTATTGGTGGAGTTTGATGAATGATTGGTAAAGTAGGAAGGGCTGATTTGTGTTTGGATAAATGATAGAAGAGAGTGATTAGAGGTGGATTAGGGTTTGTGATTAAGGTGATTAGATGTGGATTAGGGTTTGTGATTAAAGGTTAATATGCATTTAATTTGTTTACAAAGAAGGGGAATGCTTAAATAAAAATAATTAAAACTGATTAGATAATAGTAGAAAACTTACTGATTATCGGCGTAGATGATGGTTGTTCTTTGAGAGCGTTGAATGCCAAAACACGGCACAATCTGTTGATCTTTCTTTGGACAATGAAAGGATCTTTGATTATGATTCAAAGAAGGAAGAATATGCACACACAATTGATCTTAACAAAATAGAAATTTTATTGGCAACTGGAGGGTTTACACTCAGAAGAAAAAAAGTAGAAACTAAGAACACATGACTATATAGACAAAATTATAATATAAGTGAAGTGGAGGAAGGATTACAAAACTTGAAAATTCTCTAAGTAGGAGAATTTCGAGCTAAGACACTTCCTACTACAATAACTAAGCTCAATAAAAAAGGGGAGCTCTTTGGGTGGAAGAGTGTTGTGACTATCACAACTCTTGCTTTCTTCTTCAACTTCTTTGCCTTTTATAGGAACTTTGGATGGAGTGGACGAAGTTCCTTGGCTTGCCATTTGCTCTCTTCCATTTGTGTCTTTGACAAGTGTTTGTTGATTATGTAGTGTCCAAATTTGATCTGTTTGTCACTTGTTCATTCAACCTTGTGCCCTAGACAAGTGTTTGATACATTTCTTGTTGTATGCATGCAATAAAATATTTTTGTCCTCTTCTCTATTTGTTTTTTATGGAGATGTCACTTCCATGTTTGAGTGACTTCATTTTTTATAGATGGAATCTTCAGAAAAATGTATCAAATATTTTGCTTTTACTTTTACCACATCATTGTTTCTATTCACCTTTTATCTTTTACCAGACTATTATTTTTTATTTACTTTTACCTTTTATCCATTACCTTTTTACCAAAACTTTTTTACTGTCCGGTAACTATTTTTTCACTTTCTTGCTTTTTTCCATATTCTTCAATTTCAAATTTATTTGAGTCCTCTGGACTATTTTCATCCATAACTTTTGACATTTCTTCAAAGACCATCAATTGTAGTTGATTATATTCAATATTTGGATTTTCAATTTGAATTTTTCTTGTCAACTCTTACTTTAGTTGACTAAATGAAAACATTCTATTTGTTTTAGTTTCTTGGTTATGTTGGGATCTAGAAACTAGTATTGGAATCAATTTTCCCTTTAAAATAGGATCAATATTAAACTTATCCCACCATTTGACATATATTTGCCTTTCCAGAATTAGTGGTAATTCAATTATTTCTTTTTCCCATTTCCATTATATAATCCATGGTATTCCATGAGAAGAGATATATGTCATCATATTTAGATCTTCCTCAATAAGATCGTTGTCCATAATATTTTTCCTTAATATTGTGGGGAGTATTTCTCTTATTGCCCCAAAATTTTTCCAGAATTTATAGAAAAAATATTTTGGCAATTTGGTTTGTAATGACCATTTTACTGACCATGTGTGACTCATTCGTGTATTCTGAACATATAAAACTTTTTCCCATTTATTTTGATAATCCCAATAATTGTAATATTTGGGTTGATAGAATGTTTTGAATCTTCTTGGAATATTAGGGTTTCCTTCTTTATTCCATTCAGATAACGTGATTTTGAATTTTTAGTTGAGAAAACTGCAAGTTTCTTTTTGTGGATTTATCTCTATAATTATGAAAAACTTTTGCACTTCTTATTACTAAAAGTATTTTTCATAATATATTTCATTTTTCCCATGTAGGGTGGGAATATGATTGTATCCTTCAGGAAAATATTTATTTGTTATATGTTCAATTTCTTTTGAGAGATCCTCATTTTCAAGAATAAGTACCTCTTCAGATGATTTTAGGATAAATTCAAAGGATGTTTTATTTGATGAATCAACTTCCATACTTTCTATATTTTCCTTCTCCCTCCTTGTCTGTGTCATTGTGGGAGGACTTTGTTTGGTAGCTAGAATTGATGTCATCATGCTAGTCTTTTTTAAGACAATTTTCCTGCAAAAATTCTCTTGATAAGAAATCAGGTAAAAAATTATTTTCTCATTTTATGAATTCTATATCAAAATCAAATATAGATAATATTGCTTGCCATCTAGAAAATATTTTCTTTGAGGTAAGATTTTTAACATCCTTTTCTAAATCAAATTTAGCTGATTTACAATCTAGTCTTAATAAAAATTTATTATTTAAAAGATAACCTTGAAATTTTGTAGTAGAGAGAACTATGGCTAATATTTCTTTTTTTATAGTTGAATATTTTTTTTGGTTTCATTTCACACTCATGAGGTGTATCGAACCAAATATTCTTTATTATCAATTTTTTGCTTAAGAATTCCTCCATATCCTATATCTGATGCATCTGTTTCTACTGTTTTATAGGCCTCTGGATCAACGATATTTGAACATAGTAACCTTTGAACTTTTGATTTTATTCTTTGAATAGCCTTGGTGTGATCTATGGTCAAACTTGGTAGAATCTTTTATAGTCTATCTATAAGGAGTTTTCTATCTAGTGTCAGATTTTCATAGAAATTAGATATATAGTTTAAGCATCCTTAAAATCTTTGGAGTTATTTTTTCTCTAGGATTTCATCTGGGAATTTGTTACCAAAGTCTATGGCTCTTAATATAGGTGATACAGTCCCCTTTTCTATTTTGTAACCTAGAAATTGAATGCTTATTTGAAATAGTTTCATCTTTTTAGTGGAAACTACTAGTCCATTATGTTTTACTATTTGAAGGAATGTATTTAGGTGCTTCCAATGTTGGTCACAGTCTTTAGAGAAAATAAGTACATCATCAATATAGACTATACTAAAAGAAGTATATGGATTAAATATCTCATTCATTATTTTTTGGAATTCTGATGGAGCATTTTTAGCCCAAAAGCCATAACATTTCATTCATAGTGACCAAAAGGTACTGTGAAGGCAGTTTTATATCTATATTCTTCACTTATTTGTATTTGCCTGAATCCATATTTCATATCAAATTTTGAGAAGATATTAGCACCATGTATTCGTTTTATTAGGTCATGTTTATTAGGAATTGGATATCTGATCTATTGAAGTACTTTATTTAGAGGTTTGTAATTATTGACAAGCCTAGGAGCCCCTCTTTCTATTTCGGATGTATTTTCTACATAGAAAGCAGTGCATCTAGGTCAGATTAATTTCTTTGTCTCAAGTTCTTTTATTTCATTTTTACAAATTCTAAAAGTCTTTGATTCATTTGGATGGGTCTGGCTTTTGTTGGGATTTTAGTTTCATCAAAATTGTTAATGTATGGTAAAGTAACTTCATGTTTCTTTCTATGCCAGAATGCTGAGGGTAGTGTGGAGCAAATTTCTTTTTCAATTTTCTCTTAAAATTCTGTTATTAGTTTTTGAAAACTACTACTTTTGATTTTATTATGAATTCTTTCAGATTCTATTTCTGTGTTAAGTTCGTTAATGAAGTTTTCTTTGTATTTGATTGAAGTGTTTATTTGTTGTAAAAATGATACTTTGGGTTCATTTTTGAACTTAAAGGTAATCATTTTTCTATTTATATTAGCATGTACTCCTTTTGTATCCACTATAATAGGTAGTATTTTATTCAGGAATGTTGTCCCTATGATTATATTCTCAGTTATATTTTTGGCTGGTATGAAAGTAGTAATAATACATGGATGTTTTATACAAACATGGACATTAGGGATTTTATAATTGATTTACAATTTGTCATTAGTGCATGAATTGACATTGTGTGGTTTTTTCAAAATATTTGGTTGGTATTAGACCTTCTCTAATGCAGTTTATGTCTGCTCCAGAATCAAATAAAACTAGTTTCTTAATAGTGAAATCTGGGTTAATTTTAATTATAACATCTGCCATCCATTTTCTTTTGATATATTGTTGGATGCTATTTAGGGATTTGTTTTTGGATTTATCTTGACTTTCTGAATTTTTATATGTATTTTTAGTTTCTTTTAAATCTTTTATCTCGTTTTTAATAATTTTTTGTTCTCTTTTGAAGTCTTTTAGAGTTGGTTATTTTTTAGTTACTCTTTTAGTGTCATATGAAATATTTTTGTTTGGACTACCTTTAGAGTTGATTTCTTTTTTATTCATTTTGATATTTTTTGAAAATAATTTTAATTTTTCTTGATCATTTTTAACATTATTAATAGTTTCAAGAATAAATTATTGTTTTGTGCTTAATACCTTTACAGAGTACTCTTCGCTTTCTTTACTTTTAGTTTTAGATAGATTATTTACTTTATCAATCATGTATTAATTATGGAAAGAATGAGAAATTTCTTCTTTTAATTGTAGATTACTCTTGTTTGTAATATTTTGGACTGACAGGTTCTCAGGCTAGAATACACTCGAGTGTACAGATCGTACGAATACACTCAAGTGTGTTTGCATATCAAAACTATTTCTTGCAAAATGTAAACCATTGATCTTATATCTAGGCTACATACAAATTTTGAGCCCATTTGGATGAGTGTAAGTCACTCGTCCAAGGGCAACAAAATCGACGCGCGAAACTAATTTGAAATGCATAATTTTTACGGTCTTTATAACATGATCTATAAATGTCGAAATGTGCTCAAATTTTGCATGCTATTCACAAGATGTTTAAGAAGATCAACGGATTAGATTTTTGAAAAAAATATTGCATCATGAAAAACTACTTGAGTGTATTCTGCTCCGAATACGCTCGAGTGTATTCTAACCTGACTCTCTCTCTATATATATATATTTTACATTCAACGGTCAGCCTGAAATTCAATATAGAGCGTCGAAAAATATTTGGTTGTTGTGAATGATCCACAAATTAGGTGGTGATAAAATTTTATAGGAAGGTAGACATTAAGGAATACCATTAATCTGTATGGTTGGATTATGAAAAATTGATCTGTGTGGAGAGTTATTCAAATGCCTCTCATGCTCTCACCAAATATGTTTCTCACTAAATTATTTCCATATATATATATATATATATATACTGTTTACATGTCCATACGTACAATATATACTTTTTACATCCAACGGACAGTCTGAAATTCAATATAGAGCGTCGAAAAATATTTGGTTGTTGTGAATGATCTACAAATTGGACGGTGATAAAATTTTATAGGAAGGTAGACATTAAGGTATACTTGTAATCTGTTAGGTTGGATTATTAAAAATTGATCTATGTGGAGAGTTATTCAAATGCCTCTCATGCTCTCACCAAATATATTTCTCATTGAATTATTTCCATATATATATATATATATATATATATATATATAAAGTACACGAAATTTTTTACTATACATATGGATATAATATGAGGTTGAAAAGTATCATAATCTGCATGAAACATAACTTCTGGTAAAATGTAAGATTTCCAAAAACAATATATACGACTCCTATTTTTAAGCTAAGTTAATTATGACTTTTTTAATAATAAATTATTAAGAAAAAGAAGTGAATTAACAATTATCTCTTCCTTGATCACATGCATTTTTCATTTCCATTTCTCTCTCTCTCATTATGGATATTTCATTCTACATCCTTAATTCTTACCTTTAGCTCTCCCGTCCCCTCATCCTTTTACATTTTTAAAAAGAATCTCGCCACATTAATTTTCATATTTCCACGCTCAGTCAACTAATTGTTGCTTTGATGTCTCATTTATTCTCTTTATATGTTCTCTCTCATTCCCCACTCTCCCACATTTTCTTCTGTATGTATTTTACTTGTAGTTTAACTCATTGATGAATTTTGATTTGGACGAGACCACTTGCAAAAGCAACTAAGAGATAAGGGACACATCATGGGGCATCATGAATGGTTGCATTCTGTTTTGGGTGGAAATCAACAAAGAAATTGTTGGACATAGTCGGATGTCGGTGGCCTCACTTGGCCTGGTTGTGGGTCCGCCATTTCCCCTAGTGCACCAATAATCAACAACTATGTAAACCTTTCGGAGGTACAGGAAGAAGGTAAATCATGTATATTATTCTTTGATTTTGAACATGGATCGTTTTTTTCACATTTATTAAAAGTAAAATCAAATAAAAAGTATTTTATGTGTGAAAAAATTCTGGAATTTAACATATTTGTCCAAAGGTCATACACGAATTCCTTAGTCCTCCATGATTTATTCATTACTAAAATTGTGTGTGTTCGACCTTTTCCAACGTACTATTATCTCAATTGTGTGTGTATGTGTGTAAGAAAAAGTTATTACTCTCACATGAAGTCACATTTTCTCATTGTATCCAGTATTGTGGGGGCGTTTGGTGTGCTGCATTTAGCAGGATCGCATTGCAATCCTACATCCATCAAGAGAAAACTTCTGTTCCATTTACTAAAATTGAAAAAAAAACAATCTAGGATTTTTCTAGCATGTAATTGGTGTTGAATTTGTTGAGAAAATAAATATAATTCCGGCCCATGCGTGGTTGGATTTGGACTTGAGTAGGAGTTGTCTTGTGCTACCAATATGAATAGGAGTCAAATCTAAAATGGAAAGAAGATAGTTTCCTACATAGAACATGAAATTGGACTCAGAGTTGGACTCGGAGTTGGATAAAGATTCCTAGTTGCAACCACATACCATGGAGGCCTATAAATAGAGGTCCTGGGGGAGGCCATTCAGAGCATCCCACCGGTTGAGGTGTGATCCCTCCGGTTGCGTGTTGGTGCCTTTTGTGGTAGAGGGTGTCAGATAATAAGAACAACTGGAGGAGCTCTCTTGGTAAATAAAAGAGGGTCAGCGACTTTGCCTTGAAGCAAAGTAGCGGCTGACAGTTGGTGATACATTGGGTGCACTGACAGAGCAGCTCTCTTGATTGATAATAGAGGTCCAGTGACTTTGCCTTGAAGCAAAGTAGCGGTTGGCGGTTACAGACGCAGTGTTGTCATAGTCTGACCCAGTCAGTGGTCACGGCGGCATCAAGCAGTCCCCAGCAACGACAATGGCCTTGTGAGGAGATCAAGTAAAGAAGGAGGTTTTGTACACACTGGGTGTGATTCTCTTCTTCCTCATCTTTGTTCTCGTATGGGGAGGGCTATCAGGATTTAGGGGGTAATTAAATCCAGGTAGTATGAGTTGTAATCTTAATTTCATAGTTCTTGTTGGTCGGTATTGTCCCGTGATTTTTCTCTCCTTGTCTTGGGGAGAGTTTTTCATGTTAAATTTGGTTTTTCTTCTTTGGGTTTATACACTTGTCAGTAATGCTTCCGCAACAAATTTTTGTCACATTCGGGATCATATCGGTACAACATCCCCAACAAGTGGTATGAGAGCGAGGTTGCAGATAGTGGACCAGATGGGGAAGGATGAAGATGGGACAGTGATAAAGTTCACAATAAAAAATTGGCAGATTTGAAAACCTAAGATGGAGGATATTATCTATTGCAAAGATTTATAGGATCCAATAGAGGGACAAAAGTCAAAGAGTATGTCTGATGTAGATTGAAAGAAACTAAACAGGAAGACCGTCAGAACAGTGTGAAAGTGGCTCGGCATTTCCGTGTTTCATCACGTCTCAGAAGAGACCAATTCCCAAGATCTGTGTGAGAAGCTCAAGAAATTATATGAGTGGAAAACTATAATAAATAAAGACTTCTTGATCAGAAAGTTGGTGAACCTCAAGTATTAGGACGGTACAAGCATTGCCGAGCATATGAATGAATTCTAAAGCCTTGTAAATCAACTGGGGTCCATGAAGATGGTTCTTGATGATGAACTTCAGGCTCTACTTCTTCTGGGATCATTACCTGACAGTTGGGAGACGCTCGTAGTGACAGTAAGCAATTCTATACAGGAAGGTAAGTTGACACTTAGACCAGGTGAAGAGCAATCTATTGAATGAAGAGACTCGACGACAAGCCTTAGGTGACAGCGGATTAGACGTGCACTTCACAGAGAGTAGGGGTGTTGATAGAATGAGAGATCGTGTTAGATCTAAGAGTCACGGTGAGTCTCAGGACCACGAGAAGTCTCATGGTAGATCCTAGTCGAAGAGTAGTAGAGGGTGCTTCCATTGTGGCAAGTCAGGTCATTTCAAAAGGGATTGTAAGGTTTGGAAAAAGAAACACGAGTCTGGAGCTAAAGATAAGCAAGATGATGATAAGAATACTGCAACGACAATCTCAGATTACATGGGTGGTGATGATGATGATGTGGTCTTGACAGTGCAGGAGTAGTGTTTGCACGCTAATGAGGATGATTCTGAGTGGGTGGTAGATACTGTAGCTTCTTATCATGCTTCACCCAGTAAGGAGTTCTTCACTTCATACAGGAGGGGAGACTTCGGGAGGGTAAATATGAGAAATTACAGCTTCTCTAGAATTATCAGGATTGGAGACATTTGTGTTCAAACAAGTATCGGTTGCACGCTCACACTAAAGGATGTTCGTCACATTCCAGATTTGCGGATGAGTTTGATATCTTGTTCATTCTTTGATAGAGAAGATTGTCATCTTGATTTTGGTGGTGGTAAATGCAAGATCACCAAGGGGGTTTTAGTCATTGTACGGGGAAATTGTGTCACACATTGTACAAGACCCAACTTAAAGTGCTGAAAGGCGGTCATATACATGTAGTTGAGGATTACCAGATAGATCTATGGCACAGACGATTAGGACATATGAGCGAGAAAGGCTTGAAGCTTTTATCAAATAAGAGATTGATTCCTTGTGACAAGGACACTAGTCTCAGTTCATGTGATGCATGTCAGATAGGAAAGCATCGACGTGTTTTTTTCAAGACAAGATCAAAGGTGAAGTCACAACTTCTACATTTGGTTCATTCGGATGTCTGTGGTCCGTTTGAGATAGCTTCACTGGGTGCCAATAAGTATTTTATCACGTTCATTGACGATGCATCTAGGAAGGTGTGGGTTTACTTGTAGAAGACCAAGGATCAGGTCTTTCAATATTTTCAAAAATTTCATGCCATGGTGGAATGGGAGACAGAGAAAAAGCTAGTGTCTCCGCACAGACAATGGAGGAGAGTACACCTATAGGGAGTTCCAGGATTACTCCACCCAGCATGGGATATGGCATGAAAGGACAGAGCTTGACACATCACAACACAATGGTATAGCTGAAAGGATGAATCGTGCCATAGTGGAGAAAGTTAGATGCATGTTGAAGACTATAAAGTTGCCAAAGACATTTTGGGGTGAGGTAGTGTGTATTGTCTACTATTTGATTAATCGATCTCCATCAGTTCCTTTGGGATTTGGTATACCTGAGAAGGTATGGACAGGCAAGGATGCCTCTTATGCTCATCTACGAGTATTTGGGTGTAATGCTTATTCACGTGTTCTAAAGAAAAAGAGACAAAAATTGGATAATAAGTCGATGCCATGCATCTTTCTTAGTTATGGAGATCAGCAGTTTGACTACATGTTATGGGATCCTATGAAAAAGACCATGAGCAGACACAGAGATGTGACTTCCTGTGAGAGTCAGACAGTTACAAAGCCTGAGAGTGATGATGTAGAGGCTGCGGGATCAGGTGATAGTTCTTCTGATGATGAGTATGAGGATGCTTCTGCTTCTTCACATATGCAGTCTTCAGATGACAAAGAAGAGTAGCAAGATCACCTTGAGCATCTGAGTGATAGCACATCAAGTGCTACTGTTTCAGATGCAGAGATGAGTGATTCACACACACTGTCAGAGACTTATGGGCAGGGGGAGTAAGATCATCACCAAGTAGAGTCCTAAGAGTAGTAGTTGAGGAGGTCTGACAGAGTTCGTCATCCTTCATCTAGATACTCGGCATCTCAGTATCTTCTCCTTACTGATCAGGGGGAGCCAGAGACTTATCATGAGGCACAAACTTATAGAGATAAAGCACAGTGGCATCAGGCGATGCAAGAGGAGATGTCTTCTTTGCAGAAAAATGATACATATGAGCTTGTGGCGCTTCCCAAAGGCCAGAAAGCACTTAAGTATAAGTGGGTCTACAGGATGAAGAGAGATGACAGCAGTAAGGATCAAGCTTTTAATGAGAAGCTACATGGACATGGGGAGCATCATCAGAGAATTTATGAACCTTGGTATAGAAGGTCAGAAATAAGGTTTTCATCCAGGATGACTCAGCATACCAGTCAGGGGGAGCCAGTAAAGTTTCAAGTGTGGGCATGGAGAGAGAAGCGGCACTACCAGGATACTTCTTATCAGTTGCTTGGGAACAGAGTGAAGTCATGATTGGACTTAAAGAAGATGGATGAAAATGACAAGATACTAACATGTTTGAGGAGAGTGGATCCATCACAGGTGGTGATGAGGTCCACAAGCTACTCCAGATGATTGTTGAATACAATGTCTCCCTCATGGGCCGGAGGAGGAGATTGTTGGGAAAAATAATAGGATTTTGGCCCATGCGTAGTTGGATTTGGACTTGAGTAGGAGTTGACTTATGCTACCAATCCGAATAGGACTCAAATCTAAAAGGAAAAGAAGATAGTTTCCTACGTGCAACATGGAGTTGGACTCAGAGTTGAACAAAGATTCCTAATTACAACTACATTTCATGGAGGCCTATAAATAGAGGCCATGGGGGAGGCCATTGAGAGCATCCCACCAATTGAGGTGTGATCCCTCCGGTTGCTTATTGGTGCCTTCTGTGGTAGAGGGTGCCAGAGAACAAGAACAACTAGAGGAGCTCTCTTGGTAAATAAGAGAGGGTCAGTGACTTTACCTTGAAGCAAAGTAGCAGTTGATAGTTGGTGACACATTGGGTGCACTGACAGAGCAACTCTCTTGATTGATAAGAGAGGGCCAGTGACTTTCTTTGAAGCAAAGTAGCGGTTGGTGGTTATAGACACAGTGTTGTCATAGTCCGACCCAGTCAGTGGTCACTGCGGCATCAAGCAGTCCCCAGCAACGACAATGGCCTCATGAGGAGATCAAGTAAAGAGGGAGGTTTTGTACACAGTGGGTGATTCTCTTCTTCCTCATCTTTGTTCTTGTATGGGGAGGGCTACCTAGATTTAGGGGGTAATTAAATACAGGCAGTGTGAGTTGTAATCTTAATTACATAGTGCTTGTTGGCCGTTATTACCCCGTGGTTTTTCTCTCCTTGTCTTGGGGAGAGTTTTCTATGTTAAATTTGGTTTTTCTTCTTTGGGTTTACACGCTTGTCGATAACGCTTCTGCAACAAGTTTTCGTCACATCCGGGACCGTATCGGTACAACATCCCCAATAGAATTTCCATTTTAATTTCCAAACAACCAGATGTCATGATGTAGCTAGCGGGGTCATGTCTATGAACATAAATACCCGGATGTCATTATGTAGCAAGCACGACCATTTCTATGTACATAACTACACTTGGATCACTATTCACCCAGCCCTAACATTGATGTTGTTGTACATTTTGCAGTTACTGGTACCATCATGTGTCATGTTGTGTCACCATATGTGAGGAAATTGAAAATTACATCTCATTAAACAAAATTTTAAAGTTTTTTCTTGTTATAGTTTCATAAATCCAACAACATTTCGTGTAGGATAAGTAAAATTTTTATTCTTCTAATCCAACTGAATCACATAAATCAAACATGTCCTATCTATGTAAGTTTCTTGATTTCTAAAATTTGGATAGTTGCTTGTGATTTTTTTTTAATTCATTAAGTTAGTTTCTCTTGTACATTTGTTTCCTTTATGCGAACTACTATCTACGTGTAAAATTTTTCCTCATACGGGTACATTTTCTAAAAAAACAAAGGATTCATAGTTATAAGTTATATATACACCATTGTTTGGTTTTGAAACTCGAAAATTAGTATGTTTATGGGGTTCTCATAAAATTTTTAAAAGATACCCTTAAAAGGAATCATTTCTTTTACCATATTTAAAATCCTCAAAAAATGTTAGTAATATCCATCATAATGGTGCTTGTTAGCTTTTCTTTCATGCTATTCATGATGGACGACAATCATCAACATACATCTATATTGCTATATAATTATAAGAAAATGTAACACCCAAAATAGTAGAAATTATTTTTATTTAATTTTTGGTTGCATGTAGTCTTAAAAAGGATATTTCAAAATTTTCTCACAACTAAGAATGAATATCAAATCACATCAGTTTGAACCAACCTATGTCCTGACTCATGTCTAGTTCACACACCTTACAAGGGTGGATCGGGTCAGAACTTTTAGTTAGATTTATATATGAGCCAAACCCAGATAAAGGTACACTAGCACCCATGAACTTGAAAAATCATATTTATGACAACCATAATTTCATATATATTATGTATCATGTGCTACATATTGTTAACTATAATCTATTTGTATTATGATTATTTGAAAAGAAGTTTTCTTATATATATTATTAACAATCTTTCCACATAACGGTTTATATACAAGATCTTTGATCCTAATTCAAATTCATGCACTTTTATATACTTTGGAAAATGTTTGCTTTTTTTGTTGCAAGCTTGAATTTGTCCTAAAACCTACATTGTATGTTATTTTAATATTGGTGATAATTCATAAACATAATTTGGGACCGGAATGACCCACCACCATTTATAATTTTGGGTTTGGGTTAGAGCCCACAAAAATTCATTATCACTTAGCCCAATTACCATCCCTAGTCTCGCCTAATATTCTAACTATTTTCCACTTCTAGGTGGAGTTTGATTTAGGTTGAGTTATGTTTGAGTGACTCTGGTTTAGTCTGATAAGAATAACTACCACCAAAGTAGGTTCACTTCAAATAACTTGACTTAAAATGGCATACAACTTAGACCAAAATTGTATTATACTACACATGTTTGTCTCAATAACCTCGACCCAACCTAAAAATGCATCAACTAGAATCTAGAGCAATAATGAAACTCATTAGGTAAAGAAAAATCATGTTTAAATGTATATGAATACATTATCAATTTTTATAACATGAATCATGAAAAAGTTTGTAGTTTGTTTATATTTTGAATTACAATTTTCTTATGATAATATAATAATATTTTGAGGTTAAGACATCAATTTATCTACTAATAAGCTTTTTGTTATCCTTTTATCTAGCATGGTTATGTTCTTATCAATATTTTGTAAGAACTAAGTGTAACATCCTTAGGTTCTAGCAAGGAGCCCTAAAATGCTAGATGTTACATCATAAATACATAATAAAAGAATGATATCACTTGGACACAAAAATAACCACACAAACATTCAAATAATATAAAATACACATATATAGAAGAGTCACATGATTTCTTTATAGAATGCATAGTACACGGAAGATACATTGTAATTGACTATGAACATTACTATATATAGGATTGATCAACAATTGTCCATTTAACATTTTCTCATTGCACACATATCAACATCCATATATCTACACTACCGAATATCAAAGCATAACCATGTAGTATAAAAATATATCTTGGTAAGAATTGCAAGGAAATAATAATAATAGATTCAAAATAGTTGATTAAGCGATAACAATGTATTTTAATTTGTATTTCTCATTTTACTGCCAGTATATGTTGCCACATAACCTTACACCTTATGAGGTGAAAGGGAAGGATTTGAAACCCACTCGACCACAATTACCCAATAGGTGAATGGGAAGGTTTCTAGTTGTAGATTCCACTTTATCCAATGTCAAAGATAAATGGGAGGTTTCTATAACATATCAAGATCAATATCAAATTACCACATTTTTCTGTAGGCTAATATTAGGCATTATATAATGGATCGTTTTATTTGTGTTTGGGTTCTTACAATATATATATATATATATATATATATATATATATATATATATATATATATATATTGGGTTTTAAGGGAGACAGAGAAGGCAGCGGAAACAAAAAAATTTCTTCTCCCAAACCCAGAATAAAGGAATCGCGTCAACGTCTATACAATAGAAAGGATGGTTTGTGGAGGCGTACCTTGTCTCGAGGCTTGCTCGGCGACAATACCTCGCGGCTTGCGTGGTCTTCACCTCCGGTCTTGGATGGTATATGTGCAACTCCTGGTCTCACTGGGACTGTCGGGATTGACAGTTGTCCTCCAAGCGGAAGAAGTCTCCCGCCTCTGAAGTAGTCCACACGAACCACCTGGAACTCCGATCTCCTTGTCCCACAAGGAATCGGAAGGAGTCGCACCCTCCTGTCGGCATACTAGTCACCGACACACTCTCCT
Source organism: Alisma plantago-aquatica (assembly GCA_963693085.1). Lineage (NCBI taxonomy): Eukaryota > Viridiplantae > Streptophyta > Magnoliopsida > Alismatales > Alismataceae > Alisma > Alisma plantago-aquatica. The sequence continues at coordinate 255,166,428 of OY856410.1, forward strand.
ACCACCAATCACTTTCTACAGTTGTCTTTCCCTTATTGTGCCTCCCCTATCGGGTAGCACTTACTCGGGCTCTCTCGATTACCAAAACCAGAGAGAATGACAACTTTGCAGAGCAACCGGTGCACTGAGTTGTGTACCTGAGAAGCCCCCACTACCCCTATATATATAGGAGGGTCATGGGACAGGGTTCTCTATCCCAGGCAATGCGGGATTAATGCAGGAGTAGAAGGGTTCGAAATTTTCCACAAAACAACAAACTGTGCAAGCTGAACCGATCGTTTCACACCTGAAACGGTCATTTGGTGACCTCAACCGATCGGTTCACACCTGAACCGATCGTTTGGGATACCTGAGTCGATCAGTTCGTAGTCCTGGTCCAACTCAAATTTACTTTCAAATTTGTTTTCGATTCATCAAATATTAATCCTTGTCCAAATCAAATTTGTACAAGTGAAACAATTGTATTTGCAAAATAGTTTTCTCACTTTCCAAACGATCTCAGTTAGACCAGTTGAGCCGATCAGTTCAACCCTTGAATCGGTCGTCTCAGCCTGTCTTGAGCCGATCGGTTCATCACATGAGCCGATTGGTTCAACAAACTAAGCCGATCGGTTCATCACATGAGTCGATCGGTTGGGGCATCAGACTCGTGCAAATCAGTCAATTGTAGTTTCAATCAATCTGATACTCTAATCAATCGATCCAACACCTTGAATACTATGATATTGAGCTATCAATTGATTGAGTGTTTAATTGAACTACTAAACTCCTCTAGTAATCAATCAAAACATCATTTGTGGATAAACTCCTCTTCCAGGTTAAATCATATGTGTGTGACCCTGCAGGTCCATTTCACGTTGGCAGTGAAAGTCCATAACACTTATGACTTCACAAGCAAAGAGTGGTGCCTAGTCACACATCAATGCTACCCAAGTGAAATAGAAAGTTGTAGAACAACTTTCAATCCTACAATCCGTGAATGGTGTTATAGTGAATGTATAATTCCTTTGTCACGGATATCCTGAATGAACTCAAGGCATGGAACAGTCATCCTGTCAATGTTCATTCACTTTCTTGATCTCAGAGTAGATTGGAGGAGATATGTATGACATAAATATCACATATTGATTCACACATGTGTGTGCATGCCTATCTCAATCCTACTCATCAAGTGGCCATGGATATTAAACTCCCTCAGGAGGGACAAATCTCAAATCTATCACTCACCCCTCAAAAGCCCCATGTGTCAAAGCCACCCAATCATCACCTTTATAACAACTCATGTTTCAGGACTGCGTTTGATGATGTCAAAGTATACCCAACTACATGTGTTGAGTGTAGTGATTTCAAGTCAAAGAATCACACTCACCACCATCACTGTGAGAACTGACTGTGACTACCATGTCAAGGTTCCATGTGTCAAACTCACGGTAGGTCTGTCTGGTAAACTTGTTCTATAACAAGTATCTATGTATTTGGTTTGATATCTCTATATCATGACTAATGATATTCTGTCATCAACCAACACCACAATCTAGTCTTGTGTGTCATTGTTGTCTATATACCTTCCACAATGACATCCGACTAGGGACATAATAAGAATGTATAAACTCTTAGCATCTGTATGATCTCATCATTCAGGTCATTAACCTGAAAGCATACATCATTGAGTACTGTCATTCTCTAGACATTCAATATGGTCTATCATTATCTCATGTGACTGAACCAGAAAGAATTCAAAGCTTGCCTTTGATGCTTATCAAATCAATCTTAATGTATCCCACCAATCATCTCATGATTGGCTCTCAGGGCATACATACCAACAGACTCCCACTTGCACTGCGAGCCAATCACCCTTGAATCATATTCATAGTGATCTTCAAAACATGTCTCACATGTTTCTTTGCTCTAGTACTATCATAGTGAGTTATGGAAACACCTTGCCAAAGTCCGTATTAACTGCATGTCTCTCATCTCTTCATTGTACGTCACACGTATGAGATGGAGTTGCCATACATCTAGTATTCCTTTGCTAACCTTTAGCCATATTGCATGACCAAGTACTCCCTACTTGTCATCAATGACCGGAATATCTATAAGTTCATCTTATGAACTTCCAGATCCATATAGTATCCATTAATGTTCTCTAACAAACGAATACTCGGCTTTTCCTTTAAAACAGCTTTATTGGAACATTTCCAATCAACAAACATTCCCATATATATATATATATATATATATATCTATATATATATATATATTGCGATTAACTTTCTGTCCTTTTTGAAAGTTCGCATCAGTGTAACTCTTTACAGTTAACCCTTCCTTATTTCCATAGAACTAGTACTTCTCAAGTACTTATGGTTTTCCAGTAACCCTTACTGGAACTAGACAGACATCCACTCGTCATGTCCCACATACGAGTTATCAGGATGAGCATATCATATTGTCATGTACTACATACAAGATGATGAATGCACTTTGTTCTTGCCATGTCCATACATGTAAGATAATGGGATGATTACATGCATGATAGATCCATATCTATTCTCAGTGTTCTCATTCTTCATAAGAATTGGACACTTGGCCTTGGGATACCAACTCCATGTAACATGGACAAGTTTTCTCCCACTGAATCTGTGCATATTGAACCCTTCAGTATAAATTGCTAATGTATGCTCTCTCTTTTCATGTCAAGAGGTTTTCGAGAACTATCTCTATAGATCTCTACTCCTATCACATAGGAAAAGTATATATCATCCTTAAAGATATTTTCCACTTTGGATTTCCATTCTAGAACATTTCCATTTCACATCAACATGTGGAATGTGAATACGCTCCCACTAAATCACAGATCCCTTCTTTATCTTTGACATATCAGTCAAACCCTTTGACTATATCATCAAAGTAAAGATCCAACTTTGAGTTGCTTGTACTTAATCAATCACATTGATTAATCCATTGTAACTTATAGACTTCATTTGCATTAATGGATTCATAAACCTTATAGGTTGTGTCACGTACACATCCTTGTTTTATTCCTCATAGGAATGCGGTTTTAGTATTTGTATGCCAAATGTCTTAGTCATTAAGTTACAATCAATAAGCATCATCCTTCTCAAAATGTTATCCATGTGTCTTAACACTTAAGACTCATTCACACTTATGGATTTCATCCCAATGGGTGCTACCATTAAGGTCATACCTTATGGTTCACATGGAAGTCATTTAGGATGTAATGGTCATAAACCATAACTCAAAATCTGATTCCTCATATTCATCTAGATAGTTGACTCATCACATGACCAACTCATCACATAGATAATCAAGGTGTGTTTGTCAAGGATTAAGGACTCACAACTCCTTGTGATTCTTAATGTCCTTTATTAGTGTGGGGTATTCTTTATTTAAGAAGAAATTAGTTATTTGATAATCATTCTCTAACTCCTTAGAGTATGACTCCTTTTGATTTAGACATCACCATGCCTTAATCATGAGTTCACTATGATACACTATCATAATCACTCATAAGGATCTCAAACATTTGGTTCAAGTATTTCATTCATTGATCTCATCAAGAATTAACACTTCACCAAATTTGTACTTCATCTATGATATTATTGAACACTTCAAGATATTCATATTGGTATTTCTCTAAACACTGCTTGAAGTATTAGCATTTTCTCCAATAGGTATGTAAATACATCACATGTATTATACCTAATAGGATAATCATTTTCCCACTACCACTAGTGAATATTGACTAATCATGTCTAAGAGATTCATATCTCTTACTGGTTCTCTAACCAAAAGAGACTAGATTTATCCATCATATGGAAACTAGAAATGAACTTCTCTTGATTTATGCCATCTCACCCTGTGAGATAGTCGTTTGGCAGTTTAGTCAGCCAATCTATCGATATGTTGTGTGAATTGAGTACCTAAACACTTTAGTAATAAATCCAATGGTCATTCAAGATTCAACTCCTCTTCTAGATGAGTTCCTTTGTGTGTGACCCTATAGATCTCATATTATGTTGATAGTGAATGTCTATAACAACTTATGACACCACAAACAATGAGAGGTGCCTAGATACACATCATTACTACCCAAGTAAATGGAAAGTTGGAGAACAATTTCAACCTACAATTTGTGTATGGTGTTACATTGTTTGTATAGTTCCTTTGTCACTGATATCTAGATTGAACTTGAGGCATGGAACAATCATCCTCATTATTATTCAATCTTATTTCTTGAACTAGAGCAGACTGCATGAGATATATGTAAGCTTAATGTCACATATAGACTCACATGTGTATGGCCATACTTTTCTCAATCTCACTAATCAAAAGTCCTTGGATATAATACTCTTGTAGGAGGGACAAATCCCATCTCTATCACTCACATTCAGTCCTCATGTGTCAAAGTCACCCAATCATCACCTTTATTACAACTCATGTTTTAGGATTACGTTTGATGATGTCAAAGCATACCCAATGACATGTGACCAGTGTAGTGATTTCAGGTCTAAGAACCACAACCACTGCCATCACTGTGAGACCTGACTATGACTTCCATGATGATGGCTTTGATGTGTTAGTCTCACGGTGGGTCTGTCTGATACATTGTTCTCTAACATGTATCTTTGTGCTTGATTTGATATTTCTATATCATGACTAATGAGATTTTTTCATCAACCAACTCACACTCTGATCTTACATTTCATTGTTGTCTATCAACCTTCCACAATGACAATTGATCAGGGACATAATGAGAATTATATATTTACTCTTAACATTTGTATGATGTCATTTCCCCAAGTCTTAAACATGAAGACATATGTCATTGAGTAATATTATTCTCCAGATATTTATAATGTTATTCATTTTCTCATAACAAAGATTGGCTCTCTTGGCATACATACTAATAGAATCCCACTTGCACTTAGAGCCAATCACCCACGGATCTCATCCTGAGTGACCTAACATGACCATCATGCTTCTGTTGTAAAAGTGCTTTTATAGAGAGTTTAGCAATGTTTGCTATAAGTTGATATTCTATAATTTTCACATCTTTTCGTTGTATGACTACTCGTATGAGATGAAAGTTTCATAGTATGATATTTGAGATTCCCAGCCTAACTAGTAGTTCCATTGTTGTCATCAGTATTTCTACTGTGTCATCAATGGTTGGAACCTCACACAAGTTCACCCATATGAACTTCATATAGTATCCTCTACTGTTCTCATAACACAGAGATACTCAGCTTCTTTTGTAGATTTGAACAACTATCATTAGCTCAGAAACTTTTCTAGCTTACAGTTCTTATTTGTCGTCAAACATAAATTTAGATTGCGGTTATTTTGTAAGTTTGGAAGCTTGCATGGGTGTAACCCTTTACATCCAACTCTTCCTTATTACCATAACCAAGGAACCAATCCTTTAAGTGTTTTACAAGCACCTAAGGATGTTCTTTATGGTAGTTCAGTTACTCTTACTGGTATCTGACATATACCCTCTCGTCATGTCTAATACATATGAGATTTCTAGGCAGATATATATATATATGTCTTCTCATCGTGTGAAATACATATGAGATGAGTGGATATCCTCTCATCATGTACAATACATACGATATTACTATATATATTCTCATCATGTCTAATACATATGAGATAATGGGATAAGTACATAACATTGCATTCAAGATAGATCCAATTGTGAATGCATATGGCATCTATCCATGTGTTCCTATTCTTCATAAGAATTGGGACACTAGGCTCTTGAGAGACTAACTCCATGGAACATGGACACGTTTTCTCTCATTGAGTATTGTATGCAGAAACCTTCAGCATCTAACCAATTTATGTGCTCTTACTTAGGTCAAGAAGCTTTCTAGATCTATCTCTATAGACCTCGATCCCATCACATAGAATGCTTCACCTAAACCCTTCATTTAGAAGGTACTTTCCTTGCTAGGTTTTAACATAGGAGGACATTATTCCCCATAATTATGTAGAATATTAATATGCTCCCACTAAATTTTTTGTAATAAAGATTCCATCTTCACTCTGACTCAAGTCAAACCCTTTGATTGTCTTGTCAAATAGAAAATTCCATCTTTGAGATGCTTGCTTCAATCCATAGTTTGACTTTTGTAGCTTATAGACTTTATTTGCATTAATGGATTTATAAAACCATTAGGGTGTGTCACGTATACATCCTCTTAATTATTTCAATTAAGGAATATAGTTTTAAGTTTTAACATCCATATGCCAAATCTCATAGTCATACTAAGCTGTAATAGCAAGCATGATCCATATGGATTTAACCATGGTAATCGGTGAAAAGACTTCATCATGTTCAACACTTTCAACTAGTTTAAAACTCTTTGAAACCATTTATCTTTCAATGTTGATATTCTTACAAAATCCCAAATCCATCCTATAGGTTTTACCCCTTTAGGTGGATCCAGCAAGGTCATACCTTGTTGGTGTACACAGAGTCCATATTTGATCCCATGGCCTCAAGCCATTTTTCTAATTTATTCCCTCAATAGTTTCTAGGTAGGTTGTTGACTCATCATTATGATCAACACATCGTCTTTTTGAGTTATAAGATGTCATAATCGTTCAAACTCAAGTTGTGTTCCACTAGAACTATGAGTTCATAAGGAACTTGAGATTTCACAACGATTTGTGATTCTCCATATTCCTACTGTACCTCTTTAGGTTCAATGTTTTCTTATTTGTCTCAAACATTTCAAGTTGTACTTTTACTCCCACTGATTACTTTAGAATGAATTTCCATTTAGGAATTCAACAAACACTTTGTTGTCAGGCTGGAATATAAGTAGTATTCAACAAGATAACATTCATGTGGTTTGTGGATAAATCCTTTTAAGAAACTATTTTATTATATAAGATTTCAATCCTAATCATCATATAAAGATATATCGGGACACTTCCCATCCCATATCTCATATGGGGACTTTTGAACCAATTTACATGGTACATTATTTTAGTGTAAAGCATGTGCCAAAATGAATATTTGAGGATTATCTATATTTGTTGATAATCACACCATGACTTAACAAGGTGTGATTCCTTCTTTCGGACTATGATGATACATTATCATTGTGTTTCAGGTGGAGTTCATCACGATACACTATCATAATCTCCCAGAAGGTCCTCAAACTCTTGGTTTATATATTTCAACATCGATCATATAGAGGTATCCTAATACTTTTACCAAGTTAGTTATGCTTCATTTATGATCTCCTTGAACACCTCAAGAGATCCAAACTTGTATTTCATTAAATACAAATTATCATATCTACTAATAACATCAGATAATATATATAATTAAGTCCATGTGAATACCTTTAGCATTTATTCTAAAAGGTTTTATATACATCAATATGTACTATCCCTAATAGAATACTCATTCTCCCACTACATCTAGTGAAGATACTTTTGTCATATTGCACAATGAATAAAACTTGCATGTCTCTATTGGTTCAATAATCTGAAGAATCTAGATAACCATCATATGGATTCTAGAGATGCATTCCTCATTTATGCTCTCCATATGACAATGCTATAGGTATTCATTGTTTGATTTATCAAGTCATTTAATATGTGTGTCATACACATTTGTCTCTACAACTATCAAGTGTAGTTTGTGAGACATAGGGCATTGCCATAAAAGATCATATCTTTTAAAATGAAACATAATGTTCTTGTCATACAAGACAGATGATGTTTTCATCAATGGCATGTATATAATAGCAATTCACTAATTCTATTATGTGCCCATGAAATATATCCCAATTGTAAAGGCAGCAACCCTTGCTCTACATATTTCTAACTTATTTTTTCTTAGGTCTTAAAGTAGAGATATCTATCTCCATCTTCTTCCTAAGATCCTCTATGAAGAGGATAATTCGTTTCCAATGTCCATACAAGTGACAATGGTGGCACTTTCTTTTCTTGATCATTTAAGTGAAAAGGGTAGGTTCCTTTTACACTTACCCTTCTCCATAACTTGAGTGTAGAAGACTTAGACTTATGCTTAGCCTCATAATACTTCTTAGCCTTGACTTTGCCCTAGTACTCACTTCTGTTGATCATCATCACAAATTTATCCTTCTTCTTCCTTGCTTTGGCATCAACATGCCAAGCATTTGATAAATTGGTTATATGATTCATACAACGCTTGCATAATCATATTCATGGTCAACTCTTGACCTAAGAAATATCCCAGTCATTCTACATGTCCAATCATATTGAGCACATGGGGTTCATTGAACCTCCCTTTATCAGTTTGCACTCAACTTGTGCTTTGGAGACATTATACCTTCTTTTCTTTACATGATTCTTAAGATGTGTTACCATCTCGAGAATGTCCATCTTTTCATGTTGTTCGTGCAACTCATAATTCATACAATAGAGCATTAGGTATTCAAATGTCTACATCATTATTGACATGCTTCTAATAAGCATCCATTTAGCCTTAGGCACATTTGTAGAGGGGTTCCTCTGGCATTGGTCTATCAAGGACATAGAGCTTTCACTCATTGATGAGAACTTTTCTCAATGTCTTTGACCAATTGTGAAACTTTATCCCATTTTGTCCTTACAAAGGACTGATCGCAATTTGAATGTGATTTATGTTTTATATTTGATTCTACAAAGAAATATTTCAACCTTTTCAAAACATTTTTGATTTAGTTTGAATTGATAATTTTGACGATATTAATTAGGCCTTTAATTATTATTGCTCCCACTATTTTATTCAAATTGATATCCCTCAATGTCAATTTGGAATATTACAATGTACAATAATCTACTGGGCCAGATCCAAGATAATTCGATTGTGGCCCGATCAACACTGCAAACATAGTCAATCTTCAAGGTTAGGCAACTCTTGCCAATCGCATCATATGCAATTATGGATAGATGATATGTGCAACCCCTTGCCATAATCAGTTGCATGTCTATGGGCCCAGATGTTCTGAGAATCACCAGTCAATCCTAACCTAAAAGTTGACACTATCATAATGCACCCCCTGGAGGCGGAACCTACATTATTACCATCACACTTCCACGAGATAGACGACACGTCACACGGTGGCATAACCTACACTTAGTCTATCAAGCTTTTCATGTGTGCCACTTTTGGAAAGCATCTAAGACTTGATATTTTATTTGAGGGAGTTTGTATAAATACATATACTTTATGCAATCACCACATACTTAGTATGTATCATATATATTCTATAACCACAAATGAGAATATGCAATAAATAGAACACGCAAGCGATGGTTATGGACATACAAATGTAATTCCTTAGAGCCACAAGGAATTACTACCACCTATGGTCCATATCATATGTAACCTATTATTGGTGAAGATCTATACCCAAATCAATCTGGGTTGATCAGTACTCATGAACCGATTGGCTCGCCTCTTGGTGGCTCAGTTGGGCTCTTCTGAAGCGGTCATCTAGTTCTCAGGTCCAAGCAGCGTCTGGACACCTCCATGTGGTTGGTTGGGCCACCAGTTGATCGGTTCGTCCTCTTGTCGTTTGGCCTCCTCAGTCCTCGAGTCGATTGGGTCATCTCACAAGCCACTCATTTTGTCTTTGTGCGTATTGTTATCTCACATACAAATATATATTAAAACTATATTATTTCTTATTACATTGTATATGGGGAAAACCTCAAGTTAGATTCGAGGGGAAATAGGAAGAAGAGAATTAATTTACATTTGGAAAGGAGAGAGAGGCTCAGTACGCAGACCAGTTAACAATAAGAATAAATAACTACAATCATGCACACACAGATCTGGGATTTTGGCCATAACCATGCTTCACATCCACCATCAAAACTAATTTTATGGTGACACATGTAATTTGCATATATATGGGTTCTTTATGTGGTGATAAGACGGACGTGTACATCAACCAATTTAAATATTCACATCTATATATAATAAATAAACATGGTAAAATCAAAATCCGATCATAGCAATTATCCCAAAACATAATTAATTGATGTGGATCTGATTCAACCGTCGAGAAATATGACATCATATAGGCAACAACAACTAAAAATTTTACTGACATATTTCCCATTAACCAGCAGATCGCGTCAATAACTATGTAATGGGGCTGGTCCTAGAGCAAGTCCAGTGACAATCTTCGTCGATATAGATGTACACTATGTCTTGGACGGTGTCTGTGCAGATCCTGGTTGTACTCAGACTATTCTAAATGCTCCTCCATGACAGCAGACTCAGACAACTACTATAGTGGCTCCTCAGATCTCACCACAGACTATGAGTTTATGTTTCCCTCCTAGCAGCATTCAAAGGACTCATACCTCTAGAGTAGTCTACACGGACCAACTAGAACTCCTATCATCCTGCTAGAACGGACAGGAAGGAGCTCGAGGAAGAGATGATAAGGAAGTATCCCTCACTTTTCTCTTCAGATTTTGGGGGAGAAATCCCTTTGTAGAGGTTTATGGCTTGTAAGGACCCTAACCTTCATTTTGGGCTTACCTTTTTTTTCTTTGCCTAAACCTTGTCTTTAGATGCTTGCTAATCACCTCAAATGGTGATTAGGGTTTGTGTGTGCTTTGTTGAGAGTTGGAGGTGCAACTTGCAAATAACCCAAGTTTTAGGGTTGATGTGCAAGTTTGACACCTTGAGAGATGTTTCTCTCTCTCCTTGCATCCTCTAGGGTTGAGAGGATGGGTTGGGCTCGTTGTTTGAGTAGCTTTGGGCTTTTTTCCCTTGTTGAGCCTTGTTTGGGCTTTGCCTAGCTTTGTTGGGCCTTGTATTGGGCAAGGGTGAGCTTGGTGCCTGGTGTCGGCCATGGTGTATGGGCTAGGTGGTTGTGTCGGGAAAGTGGTGTGTCACCCATGAGGTGTATCGACCAAGTGACCTTCTTTGACCTAGCATCGTTTATGTCACCCCCCTTGTGGACACTTGGTACTTGTTGCTTGCATGTGGCAAAAGCTTTGGACATGTGGAAGTGGGCGAGATAGTAGGTGGCTTTGCCGCATGGACAAGTGTCCCTAGGTTGGGTGACACCTTGCCTTAGTCTCCCCTTCACCCTCTTCTATATATGTCTCTCCTTTCTCTTGCTTGGGATCCCTTTAGTTCCTTAGTTCCCTTCCTTTTTCCTTGGTGGACGATACCTCTCCTTGGTAGAGCTTGGTGGCCGATCTCCTTGGTGGAGTCTTCTTCTTCCTCTAGTGGTGGCCGAACTCTAGAGTGTGTCTTGCTTCTCTTCTTCTGGTGAGAATCTCCCCCTCTTTCCTTGGCACCTTCTTCTCCTTCTTGCTTGTTCTTTGGCCATGATGGTTATAAGATTTATTTTTCTTCTTGTGGTGGCCGAAGGCGGTGCTTGGAGCTTGGAAGCTTGGTTCTAGGAGCTTGGAACTTGCTTAAGGTGGGTTAAATAACTCCTAACTCTAGCTATACTACTTCCTTTTCATGTTGCATGTTTATATGTCATCTTGATCGGCCATGCATCTTGTTAGATATGTTTTTTGCCCTAGTATGTACCCTTTTATCTTGTTATATATATAGTGGTCATGTTGTTGATGTGTTCTTAGACCTTGTGGCCGAACCTTGAGTTTAGGGTTCCTTGGAAAAAAACCTTTATCTCCCATTTGGTTTTGAGAAGTGAGTTCGAGCTCTACTGGTGTAGACAAAACCCCTCTCACTTGGTTGTTGAGAGGTAAGTCTATGCTCTAGTTGCTTGGGCAATACCCCTCTCACCATGGATTTGAGAGGTGAGACTTGGTTGGACGTTGACCTTGTGAAGGTTGGAATCTTGACCAATAAGGGGATGATCCACCTTGTTGCCCGATATGTGATGGAGGTTGTACAAAACCCCTCTCTCTTGGTTGTCGAGAGGTGAGCCAACTCTCTTAATCTATTAGGGTTTGATGATGGTGATCTTGAGGTTGATGATGACCAAACCAATATGGTCCTTGTGCCTTGCACGATACCCTTTTGTGGTGCTTTGCACGATACCCCTCTTCTAGGGTTTTGTCTTGGGTGATATGATAAGTTGGGTTCTGTTGACCTTGTTGCCCGATATGACCCCTTCACCATGTTAGTGTTGTTGGGCGATATGCCTTGTTACCCAAGAAGGTTTTGGGAGTGTTGAACCTTGGATGTCCCTTTGACCATCATGATGCTTGGTAGGCATCTCTATTTTGTGCCTTGGGCGATACATGTTGGTTTTGGTGTTGCCCGATATGGTGCTTGGGTGGTGGAATCCTAGTTAGGTGCCCTAGTGTTGACCGATATGTGGTGCCTACCTTGTGGGACGATAGGTTACCTTGGGCGCCATGGTGTCGTTTGTTAGTTGTGTGCTTGTTGGGCGATATAGTGGTGACCTTAGGCGTCATAGCCTTGGATGATATAGTTTTGGATGCCATGACCTTGCTGGTTGCCTGACATAAAACCCTAACCCTAATGGGCGATAGGATCTTGGCCGTTAGGGCTGGTTGTGCTGCCCGACACATATGTGCACTTGGATGCCCGATATCACCTTGCACTTGGGTGCACGATATACCCTGCACATAGTTGAACGACACAACTCTTGGATTTGGATACCCGACACACTTCTGGCCTTAGTTGCACAATACACCCATGCTCCTTGGTTGCACGACATCCTTTGTGCATGGGTGCATGACTTGGTTGGCCGATATGTGTGGCTAAGTGCCCTAGTCGATAGGCTTTTGGTGAGGGAGGTAATCCTACCCGATACCCCCTTTGTGTGAGGGATGCACTGCCCACCACACCTATAGTGAGGGTAGGCAGTATCTTTGGCAAGGGTTGCACCTAGCTCGGAAACCCTAGCTTTGGTGAAGTCGTTATCTTGTAACCACACCTCTGTTGATGATGCGTTATGAATGATAGGTTGTAACTAATGATATGTTTGATACCTAAAGTTGGTGCTAAGTGAGATGATTAGATACATGATTATGTTCATAAGATATAGGGCATAGTGAATGCTCGTGGTTTGATTACAATAATGTAATTGTTTACAAGATACAACTTTGTGCTTCATGTAGTTATAATCAGGGATGTTGATCCAATCATGTACCTTCAACCCTAATAGCATGATAATCATAAAGATCTATGTTTGGTGATTCAGTTATCTCTCTCGATATGCATACTAACCATGCAGGTGTATCAAATGAATCCATATCCAGGTAAGAACTATGAGGTATATGTGTTTTGAATAACACTGAATAATGATAATTCTTGATTGATGGGATAACATGTATCACCCATATGATGTGAAAAGGTTTGTTGACCTGATAAAGGCTGAGTGACTAGTTGAAGTGTTATCCTCTCATGTTGAGATCAGGGATTGCTATCCCATGGTGATGATGTAAGCCTTGAGAGGCAGTGACATTCTGTGATGAGGGATTGAGATCCCATGGTAATAATGCAACTCAATGTTGTTTATGTTTTACAACTTAGTTGCCTCAACAATCCACTTAAAATATACTAATTAATTATACTAGAACATATCATGTAGTTTGCCATGGCCATAGATCCATCATTGTCAGTAGTTGGTGATGGTGAAGCGAGTTCTCCTGCGGGTTAACCCGGAAGCACATATTGTTGATTATGCGTGGTTGCTCCTAGCTAAAAATTGGACGATTAGAGTGCAACTTCAGTTGTAGACTCCAAAGCGTGGTTTCAAGCCTGTGGCTCAATTTGAAAGAGCATGGTGAACATGCCCATGGCTTAGGATGTGTGATAAGAGCATGGTGAACATGCCCATGGCTCAATGATTATGGAGCACGGTGAACAGGCCCGTGGCTTGGATCACTAGTGCTAATACCTATACCAAGGTGGGCTAGGCAGAGGGTATCCTGACTCTATGTGGTTGTGGCCACCTAAGCATGAGACTGCAGTCTTGCTTGTTAAGCACTCGTGCACTGACCACGAGGTGGTGAGGTCATGGAGTCCGACTCTTCCATTGACCTTATATGACACCGGCTTTGGGATTTGCAACCGATGGTTGGATTTGAGCGGTACAACTCACTTCCTCAGGGCATGATAATACGTAATCCAGCCGAATAGTATACACTGCTTAGGGAAAAACATGGAACATTGATTGGGGCCTTGCTTGTATAGTTTATCTAGTTATACCTTGCAGTTATTTGTGCAATCCTTATATTTTGTGATAAGTTCTTATAAAGCTTATCTTATCAATCATATTCCATAAAGAATATTTGGTCATATGCCTCTTGGATACCCTGGTAAGATTGTTAATAAAATAAGTTCTGCTCAGGATGCTACTCTTATGATCTGCTGATCATTTATCTACTTTACCTGCTTTTTTTGAAGTTTTATAGTTTCGGCGGGGAGTTATGTTTCTCACTGGGATTGTGTGTGTAACATCCCTGACCTGGGTTATGCCTTAACCCTAGATGTTTTGTTTAATAAAGTTAATTATATGCTTGCTCTTATCTCTTGAAAAGTAATTAAGGCTCAATAGGAGCTTATGTTTCAATTTTAGTCCTTATTGAATGATGTTGAAAATAATGTTTTTTCTATTTTGGACTAAAGTGCAAATTACCCGAGTTGAGGGGTTAACTTGCAAATGTTACATGATAAAATGTTTCTCAGATGTTGAAGCATCATAAGAATGACAATGATGTATAGGTATGTCTACTGCAAGCCTGAGTACCAAGAAAGAGCTTATTGAGCAATGTTTGTGCATTAAAACCCAGTTTTAGTGTAATGTGCAATTTACCCAAAACCTACAGTTCAATATGCAAAATACCACTCCTAGAGAGTCCCTCATGTTTCTTGGAATCATTTAGAGAAAATAAAATGAGAGGGGCGTCTCATTTGAATCATTATGAAGGAGAGAGAATCTCGATATTAAAATAATCAAGATTTAAGCATAATTAGAAACATAATTCAATTTAATGCAAAAATAAATATATTAATGGGAGTGCCCTTCAACCAAATATGATATGGTTGAATTTGCATAAGTGTGAACGTCCTTGTTCCTTGAAAAGGCCATGAAAATATCCTAAGTGAGTGGAGAGCCCACTCACATTAGTTAACAAAAAAGTAATATCCACTAAAAATGAGATATTAGTATTATATGAATTAAGGTGCTTAATTTCTTTTCCTTTAATTCATGGATAATGAAGAGGAATTCGAAGGTGGGGAATATGGATTTGCATGCAAGGAATTGAGGGGGAAATGTGGCACCAATTTTGGGAGTTAAAGGATTTTTATATCATTTTCTCTCTCTTTGAAATTCCCTTATAAACACTCCATTTTCCACCCACTTGAAGATTCTTTTTCTGATTTTCTTTCTTTCCTTGCTTTGGTTGAACACAAGGGAGATTAGGAGAAACAATAGGATGTTCCCCAACCTGTAGGTAAGCTCCTTAATCATTTTCAACCTTGATTTCATGGTGGAAATCAATTTTCAATGCTTATTTTCTTGTTTTCTTCATTCAATCTTCAACCCTAGCCATCCTTTTCACTCAAAGACTTGAGGACGAGCCTTGTGAAGTTTAGGAAGATTCATTCACAATTGAGGATGTGAAGGTTGAAGCTTGGATTCAACTTTGAAGGCCGGTTATATAACTTGAAACCTTGAATGTTATTATTGATTCCATTTCTGCATCATATGTTGATTCTTTCTTCATTCTCAAAATTTCATTTGATTAATTGTTGAAATTACCAAAAGAATCACAGAAAATTTCGAAGGTATGGAGCTTGATGATGATGACATAATCATAAGCACACACCTCAACAAAGTACATGAGAAAACGGTTTCAACATTGGAACCAATCGGTTTCAAGATTGATTGAAACCAAACGGTCTCAAGACCATTTGGGAGTAAACGGTATGAAAACCGTTTGAGATAAAACAGTCTCAAACCGTTTGGAGGATCAATGCAGATGTAGATTGATGATGATCCAATAGTACTTAATTGAATTAATTCCAAAGGGTTCAACACTTTAAGGTTCCTTGAGTACAAACCCTAAATTGGGTTGTTGAAGAAACCCTAATTGGATTCAACCAATTTCAGTGATTGGATGGGTCAAATGGTCTCAAGACCGTTTGGGGTTAAATGACCTCAAGACTGTTTGAGGTCAGGAAATGTCACGGTTGTATGATGATCTAATGGTTCTAATTGATTGACTTGTAATAGGTTCAGTGATGGATAATCCATGGATTACAAACTCCAATCGATTGAATTGATTGAAGTCTTAATTGATGGAATTGATCATGACCGAATGGGTAAAACCAATCAAGATCGAATGGTAAAATTGATTAAGACCGAATGGGTAAAATCAATCAAGACCAAATGGGTAAAAGTGATCAAGACCGATTGGGTAAAATCAACCAAGATCGAATGGGTAATTTGATCTTCAAAACCATTTGGTCATGTTGACCGTTTGGGAGAGTTGACCAAATGGAGGTCAAGCATCTCAAGTCCGAATGGAGGTCAAGCACCTCAATACCAAATGGAGGTCAAACACCTCAAGACCGAATGGAGGTCAAGCACCTCAAGACTGAATGGAGGTCAAGCACCTCAAGACCGAATGAAGGTCAAGCAGCTCAAGACCGAATGGAGGTCAAGCACCTCAAGACCGATTGGAGGTCAAGCACCTCAAGACCGTATGGAGATATAATTGAACCAAGCTTGATTAAAGGTCTAATACCCCAAAACCATTTGAAGGTTTAAATGATTCAAACCTTGTAAGTACAATCAACCCCATGAATGTTGATGATGATTATCAAAGGTAATCCCAAGAGTTGTACCTTCAAGGTACTTAAGTGATTAGTACCTTTTGAATGGTTAATCATTGATGCTTAAGGAAGTAATATTGCAATACACTATGCTAACCCTTCATTCAAATTGATTTAACCTAATTTAATCAAGTTGAAGTGATTAATATCCTAAAGAGGATGAGAGAGAAAGAAATCCATACATGTATAATAATCATGTAATGGTTAAACCTCAACACTCACAACATGAATAAAATATGTAATTAGGGTATGATTCTTGATAAAGAGATCATGAGACCCTAATTGAAAAGGTTGATGAGTCCTAACCCTAAATTAGGACAATGCTACATGAAACCCTTCTAGGGTAATGTGAAACCTAATTGAGGGTGATGTCATGTGAAATCCTAATTGAGGGTGATGTCATGTGAAACCCTAATTGAGGGTGATGTCATGTGAAACCCTAATTGAGGATGATGTCATGTGAAACCCTAAATGAGGGTGATGTCATGTGAAACCCTAATTGAGGGTGATGTCATGTGAAACCCTAATTGAGGGATATGTCATGTGAAACCCTGATTAAGGGTGATGTCATGTGAATCCCTAATGTAGAGATGTGATGTGAAACTCAATCCAGGCTGATGCTATATAATACTATATGAAACCCTAACATGAAACCCTAATCCTGATATAGGGTAAAGGTATCTGAAGCCCTAATCTTGGGTTATAGTGCATGAAACCCTAATGCTGGGCAATATGATGATAAACCATAACCCTAATTTGGGTAATGAGATGAGTATTCCTAATTGATATGAATTGGGAAATTTTAATCCTTAATGAGGGAATAGTGATGCTACTCTTACATTGCTGTTGGGTTTTAGGGGAGGCAGAGAAGGCAGTGGAAATAAAAAATTTCTCCCCCAAACACAGCACGAGGAAACGCGTCAACGTCTATATAATAGGAAAGGATGGTTTGTGGAATCATACCTTGTCCCAAGGCTTGCTTGGCGACAATACCTCGCGCTATGCGTGGTCTTCAACTCCGGTCTTGGACGGTGTCTGCGCAGCTCCTGGTCGCACCGGGACTCACGACTCCTCTCACCGGGACTGTCGGGATTGACAGTTGTCCTCCTGAGCGGCAGAAACCTCCCGCCTCTGTAGTAGTCCACACGGACCACCTGGAACTCCACACTCCTTGTCCCATAAGGAAGTGGAAGGAGTCACACCCTCCTATTGACGTACTAGTTGCCAACACACTCTCCTGCCTCCAGTTGCAACTACAGTTGTCCTTACCTTGCTGCACCTCCCTTTGCAGGAAGCACTTGCTTGGGCTCTCTCTCGGTTACCAAAACCAGAGAGAACGACAACTTTGAAGAGCAACTGGTTGCACTGAGTTGTACTTTGAGAAGCCCCCAATACCCCTATATATATAGGAGGGTCATGGGACAGGGTTCTCCATCCCGGGCAATGCGGGACTAAAAGTAGGAGTAGAAGGGTTCGAGATTTTCCACAAAAGCAACCAACTCGCAACCTGAACCGATCAGTTCACAAGTGAACCGATCAGTTGGGGACCTGAACCGATCGGTTGGAACACCAACCGATCGGTTGGGACCCATGAGTTGATCGGTTCACTTCTGAACCGGTCAGTTCGTGGTCCTGATCAGTTCCCGATTGACTTTCCTTCTTTTGTTTCTAATTGGTATCAAATACCAATCCTTGTTCCAATCAAATTGGGCAAGTGAAACACAAGGAAAATTCTCACCGACCTGACTTTCCCAACTTGCTCGGTTGCACCAGTTGAACCGATCGTTTCAACACTTGAACCGATCGTTTCACTCTGACCATGAGCCGATCGGTTCAACACTTGAGCCGACCGGTTCAGCAACCTCAGCCGACCGGTTCAACACTTGAACCGATCGGTTGGGAGTACATGTTGTGCAGAATCAGTAAAATGCGATTTCAATCAATCTGATACTCCAATCAATATGTCCAACACCTTGAACAGTATGATATTGAGCTATCAATCGATTGAGTGTTTAATTGAACTATTAAACTCCTTTAGTAATCAATCTAAACGTTGCTTGTGGACAAAACTCGTCTTCCAGGTTAAATCCTATGTGTGTGACCCTGCAAGTTCATTTCACGTTGGCAGTGAAAGTCCATAACACTTATGACTTCACAAGCAAAGAGCGGTGCCTAGTCACACATCAGTGCTACCCAAGTGAAAGTAGAAATTTGGAGAACAAC
The DNA here is from genome assembly GCA_963693085.1 of Alisma plantago-aquatica. Lineage (NCBI taxonomy): Eukaryota > Viridiplantae > Streptophyta > Magnoliopsida > Alismatales > Alismataceae > Alisma > Alisma plantago-aquatica. Next base: position 255,185,479 of record OY856410.1, read on the forward strand.
TTTCAATCCTACAATCCGTGAATGGTGTTACAACGAGTGTATAATTCCTTTGTCACTGATATCCCAAATGAACTCGAGGCATGGAACAGTCATCCTGTCAACGTTCATTCACTTTCTTGATCTCAGAGTAGATTGAAGGAGATATGTATGACATCAATATCACATACTGATTCACACATGCGTGCGCACGCCTATCTCAATCCTACTCATCAAGTGGACTTGGATATCAAACTCCCTCAGGAGGGACAAATCCCATATCTATCACTCACCCCTCAAAAGCCCCATGTGTTAAAGCCACCCAATCATCACCTTTATAACAACCCATGTTTCAGGACTGCGTTTGATGATGTCAAAGTGTGCCCAACGACATGTGTTGAGTGTAGTGATTTCAGGTCTAAGAATCACACTCACCACCATCACTGTGAGTACTGACTATGACTACCATCTCATGGTTCCATGTGTCAAACTCATGGTGGGTCTGTCCAGTACACTTGTTCTCTAACAAGTACCTATGTGTTTGGTTTGATATCTCTATATCATGACTAATGATATTCTGTCATCAACCAACACCACAATCTAGTCTTGTGTGTCATTGCTGTCTATCTACCTTCCACAATGACATCCGACTAGGGACATAACAAGAATGTACAAACTCTTAGCATCCGTATGATCTCATTGTGCAGGTCCTCAACCTGAAGGCATACATCATTGAGTACTGTCAATCTCTGGACATTCAATCTGTTCTATCACTATCTCATATGACTGAACCAGAAAGAATTGGAAGCTTGCCTTTGATGTTTATCAAATCAATCTTAATGTATCCCACCAATCATCCCATGATTGGCTCTCAGGGCATACATACCAATAGACTCCCACTTGCACTGCGAGCCAATCACTCTTAAATCATATTCATAGTGATATTCAAACATGTCCCACATGTTACTGTGCTCTAGTGCCAGCATAGTGAGTAATGGCAACACCTTACCAAAGTCAGTATAAATTGCATGTCTTTCATCTCTTCACTGTACGTCACACGTATGAGATGGAGTTTCCATAATATGTGATCTAGTATTCCTTTGCTAACCTTTAGCCACATTGCATGATCAAGGATTCCAAACTTGTCATCAATGAGCGGAATATCTATAAGTTCATCTCATGAACTTCCAGATCCATATAGTATCCACTGCAATTCTCTAACGCATAGATACTCGACATTTCCTTTTAAATGATTTTATTGGAACACTTCCAATTATCAACAAACTTTCACTTTTATATATCCTATATATATATATTTTGCGATTAATTTTCTGTCTTTTCGGAAGTTCGCATCAATGTAACTCTTTACATCGAACTCTTCCTTATCACCATAGAACTAGTACTTCTCAAGTACTTATCAAGTTCTCATGGTATTCCAGTAACCCTTACCGGAAGTAGACAGACATCCACTCGTTATGTCCCACATACGAGTTATCAGGATGAGCACATCATATTGTCATGTCGTACATACAAGATGATGAATGCATTTTGTTCTTGCCATGTCCATACATGCAAGACAATGGGATGATTACATACATGATAGATCCATATCTATTATTAGTGATCCCATTCTTCATAAGAATTGGACACTTGGCCTTGGGATACTAACTCCATGTAACATGGATAAGTTTTCTCCCACTGAATCTGTGCATACTGAACCCTTCAGTACAAATTGCCAATGTATGCTTTCTCTTTTCAGGTCAAGAGATTTTTTTGAGAACTATCTCTATAGATCTCTATTCCTATCACATAGGAAACATCTCTATCTTCCTTAAAGATAATTTCCACTTTTGGATTTCCATTCTAGAACATTTCCATTTCACATCAACATGTGGAATGTGAATATGCTCTCACTAAATCACAGATCCCTTCTTTATCTTTGACATATCAGTCAAACCCTTTGACTATATTATCAAAGTAAAGATCCAATTCTGAGTTGCTTGTACTCAATCAATCACATTGATTAGTCCATTGTAACTTATAGAGTTCATTTTGCATTAGTGGATTCATAAACCTTATAGGTCGTGTCACATACACATCCTTGTTTTATTCCTCATAGGAATGCGGTTTTAGTATCCATATGCCAAATGTCTCAGTCATTAAGTTGTAATCAACAAACATCATCCTTCTCAAAATGTTATCCATGTGTCTTAACACTTAAGACTCATTTGCACTTATGGATTTGATCCAATGAGTGCTACCATCAAGGTCATACCTTCTGGTTTACATGGATGTCATTTAGGATGCAATGGTCATAAACCATAACTCAAAATATGGTTCCTCATATTTATCTATATAGTTGACTCATCACATGAACAACTCATCACATAGATAATTGAGGTGTATCTGTAAAGGATATAAGAACTCACAACTCCTTGTGATTCTTAATGTCCTTTATTAGTGTGGGGTATTCTTTTATTAAGAAGAATTCAATTATTTGATAATCATTCTCTAACTCCTTAGAGTATGATTCCTTCTTGATTTAGACATCACAATGCCTTAATCATGAGTTCACTATGATACACTATCATAATCACTCATAAGGATCTCAAACATTTGGTCCAAGTATTTCATTCATTGATCTCATCAAGAATTAACACTTTACCAAATTTGTACTTCATCTATGATAATCTTGAACACTTCAAGATATTCATATTGGCATTTCTCTAAACACCATTTGAAGTATTAGCATTTGTTCTAATAGGTATGTAAATACATCACATGTATCATACCTAATAGGATAATCATTCTCCCACTACCTTTAGTGAAGATTGATTAATCACGTACAAGAGATTCATGTCTCTTACTGGTTCTCTAACCAAAAGAGTCTAGATTTATCCATCACATGGAAACTAGAGATGAATTTCTCATGATTGATGCTAATTTCATTGTTTGAGTTATCTATAACTTTTAGGTATCATTTTATCTTATGCATACCATGTATCACAAGATAAATGAGGCATTGCCACAAAGATCATATGTTTAAGAATGAAACATCAACTTTATTAATTGCCATGATTGTCATACAATATGCAAAATAAAGTGTTTCTATCTATTGGAAAATATGAAATAGCAGTTCTCAACTCTATTTTGTGCCCTTTAGGCTGAAATAAACAGAAAGATACTCCTATCTTTAGCACTAACACTTGCTCCAATGATGGGTGCTTCTTTCTTGGTCCTTTCATAAAGGCCATCACTTCTTTGCGGATCTTTCATATCATATATGACATATCCATATCTTGGTATCATATACCTCAGATAAAGAAGCGGTTCATTTCATGATACCTTAGGTGGAGATCTCCATCCCCTCCTTCATCTTCTTTTGTTCTTCCAGATATAGAGGGCAATTCCCTCATACACCCTTTCCCCATGTGCCTTGAGGCTGAAGACGGCTTGGATTGCTGGCTAGCATCAGAACACTTCTTAGATTTGCCCTTACCCTTGCCCTTAAGACTTACCTTTTCTTTGATCACATCAAAGATTATGGTTTGTCTTTCTTTATCTTTGCCTCTACTATCCTCAACATGTCCAACAACTCCGTCAATGCTTGTCAAAGTTGTTCATGTTGTAGCTTATCATGAATTGTATGATTCTTGCAACATTTGCAGTATCATACCAATAGACAACCCTTGGCTTAGAGGGAGTCCTTCTTAGTCAGGTTTTCCACATACCCAATCACATTGAGTGTGTGAATCCCTTACTGAATCTCCTTCTATCATGACATACTAGGACAGTGTCTTGGAGACATCATATGTCTCATGTTGTCTCTGCAGCTCATAGTTCAGAGAATACAACATCAAGCACTCCTCATCAATGTCTTCCTCGGTATGCTTCCATAAGCATACTTTCAGCCATTGATATGGTGGGATCGAGTTCATCTGGTTCTGGTATAATTAGGATTTAGAGCTTTCGCTCTTTGAGAACACTTCTCATCATCCTAACCAGTCGTGGAATTATTCCCATTTAATTTGTTGGTCTCAAAGACCGATCGCAAATAAAGTGATTTGTTGATTAACCATTTATTTTAACAAAAGGAAATATATGCAATTTTAGTCCAAAACTCTTTTGACTTATTTGATTGATTTAAAAATTGACGATATAATTAGGCCTTTAATTAATTATCGCTCCCACTATTTTAGTTCAAATTGACAGCCCTCACCATCAATTCGGAAGATTGCAGCGTACAACCTTCTAGTGGGCAAGATCCTGAAATCCTCCAAGTCATGAGTCAGCTTTGGATGATCGCCCACAACTTAGATCTCTCAGGTAGGCAACTCTTGCCAATTGCATCATATGAAACTCTTGTTGAATGAACATGCACAACACCTTGCCATGAACATTCCTTACCTCTGGGCTTAGACGCTCTAAGAATCACCAGTTAAGTCTAACCCAAAAGCCGACACGGTAAACATGCACCCTGCTTTGGCAGAACCTACATGTCTACCCTTCACACTTCCACAAGATAGACGGCGCACCACGCTTTGGCATAACCTACGCTTGGTCGATCGAGCTTTTCATGTGTGCCGCTAATGGAAGGCATATAAGACTTAATATTCTAATGAGGGATTTGGTTTTTATATACATATACATATCCAATCACCACAATACATAGTACGTATCATATACATGCTATATCCCACAGAAAAATGCACAAACGATAAAAAGCGATGATTATCGCCATCCTAATGTGATTCCTCGAGCCAAGAGGAATCACGGTCATCTAGGTCAACATCACATGCAACATGTACAAGATGAACATCTGTGCCTTGCCATCTGAGTTGATCAACTCATCACATGAATGATCTGTACTCTCCAGCCGGTCGTCTGGGTGCCACCAGCCGATCGGTTGGCTCCTCCAACCGATCGGTTTGCCTGGACATCATGCATCTTGTCATGTCTGCCACCCGGTCGTCTCGCTCCTTGATCAGTCATCAACCGATCGGTTCACTCCTTGAACCGACCGTCTGGAACGTCAACCGATCGGTTCACGCCTTGAATCGATACTTTCAGCTGTTGTCTTGATGTTCGCCGGTCTTCGACATAACAGGAAATAAAATCTATCCTATTATTACATTGCTTAAAAGAAGAAACCCTGAGTTACATTCGGGGGGAGCAAAGGTAGGAAAGAATCTCAAATTATTTTGAGTTACATCAGGAATAAGAGAGGGAAGATCAGTGCGCAGACCGAGATGCAAGCAACCACAAACAACCACACACAGATAGGGGTTTATAGGCCATAATCATGCTACACACATCCACCACAAAACTCGTTTAAGGGCGATGCGTATCGAGTGCATTAATAATACATATCATATATGTAATTTGGGATTTGTGGATTTAGGATTGGACATGCATAAAGCCGATATTATTCGCATTGTATGCAATAAATAAAGGAGACAAACCAAAATCGATCATATTAATATTCCTAAAATATAGAACAGTTGATGTGGCTCTGATACCACTGTTGGGTTTTAGGGGAGGCAGAGAAGGTAGCAAAAACAAAAAATTTCTCCCCCAAACCCAGCACAAGGAAACGCGTCAACGTCTATATAATAGGAAAGGATGGTTTGTGGAATCATACCTTATCCCAAGGCTTGCTTGGCGATAATACCTCGCGCTATGCATGGTCTTCAACTCCGGTCTTGGACGGTGTCTGTGCAGCTCCTGGTCGCACCAGGACTCACGACTCCTCCTCTCACCGGGACTGTCGGGATTGACAGTTGTCCTCCTGAGTGGCATAAACCTCCCGCCTTTGTAGTAGTCCACACGGACCACCTAGAACTCCACACTCCTTGTCCCACAAGGAAGTGGAAGGAGTCACACCCTCTTGTTGACGTACTAGTCGCCAACACACTCTCCTGCCTCCAGTTGCAACTACAGTTGTCCTTCCCTTGCTGCACCTCCCTTTGCGGGAAGCACTTGCTCGGGCTCTCTCTCGATTACCAAAACCAGAGAGAACGACAACTTTGCAGAGCAACTGGTTACACTGAGTTGTACTTTGAGAAGCCCCCAATACCCCTATATATATAGGAGGGTCATGGGACAGGGTTCTCCATCCCGGGCAATGCGGGACTAAAAGCAGGAGTAGAAGGGTTCGAGATTTTCCACAAAAGCAACCAACTCGCAACCTGAACCGATCGGTTGGGGACCTGAACCGGTCGGTTGGAACACCAACCGATCGGTTGGGACCCATGAGCCGATCGGTTCACTTCTAAACCGGTCGGTTTGTGGTCCTGATCAGTTCCCGGTTGACTTTCCTTCTTTTGTTTCTAATTGGTATCAAATACCAATCCTTGTTCCAATCAAATTGGGCAAGTGAAACGCAAGGAAAATTCTCACCGACCTGACTTTCCCAACTTTCTCGGTTGCACCAGTTGAACCGATCGTTTCAACACTTGAACCGATCGTTTCACTCTGACCATGAGCCGATCGATTCAACACTTGAGCCGACCGGTTTAGCAACCTCAGCCGACCGGTTCAACACTTGAACCGATCGGTTGGGAGTACAGGTTGTGCAAAATCAGTCAAATGCGATTTCAATCAATCCGATACTCCAATCAATATGTCCAAAACCTTGAACAATATGATATTGAGCTATCAATCAATTGAGTGTTTAATTGAACTACTAAACTCCTTTAGTAATCAATCTAAACGTTGCTTGTGGACAAAACTCCTCTTCCATGTTAAATCCTATGTGTGTGACCCTGCAGGTCCATTTCACGTTGGCAGTGAAAGTCCATAACACTTATGACTTCACAAGCGAAGAGCGGTGCCTAGTCATACATCAGTGCTACCCAAGTGAAAGTAGAAAGTTGGAGAACAAATTTCAATCCTACAATCCGTGAACGGTTTTACAACGAGTGTATAATTCCTTTGTCACTGATATCCCGAATGAATTCAAGGCATGGAACAGTCATCCTGTCAACGTTCATTCACTTTCTTGATCTCAGAGTAGATTGAAGGAGATATGTATGACATCAATATCACATACTGATTCACACATGCGTGCACACACCTATCTCAATCCTACTCATCAAGTGGCCTTGGATATCAAACTCCCTCAGGAGGGACAAATCCCATATCTATCACTCACCCCTCAAAAGCCCCATGTGTCAAAGCCACCCAATCATCACCTTTATAACATCCCATGTTTCAGGACTGCGTTTGACGATGTCAAAGTGTGCCCAACAACATGTGTTGAGTGTAGTGATTTTAGGTCTAAGAATCACACTCACCACCATCACTGTGAGTACTGACTGTGACTACCATCTCATGGTTCCATGTGTCAAACTCACGGTGGGTCTGTCTGGTACACTTGTTCTCTAACAAGTACCTATGTGTTTGGTTTGATATCTCTATATCATGACTAATGAGATTCTGTCATCAACCAACACCACAATCTAGTCTTGTGTGTCATTGCTATCTATCTACCTTCCACAATGACATCCGACTAGGGACATAACAAGAATGTACAAACTCTTAGCATCCGTATGATCTCATCGTTCAGGTCCTCAACCTGAAGGCATACGTCATTGAGTACTGTCAATCTCTAGACATTCAATCTGTTCTATCACTATCTCATATGACTGAACCAGAAAGAATTGGAAGCTTGCCTTTGATGTTTATCAAATCAATCTTAATGTATCCCACCAATCATCCCATGATTGGCTCTCAGGGCATAATACCAACAATTTCATAGTACTAATATGGAATTGATATAACTATTATCATGTGCACTAATCATGCAGGTATCATAAGATGTTGAACATAGATAGGTATGAGCTATGATGTTTTATTATTGAATTTATTTTATGGGCCTTGTGAGCCATAATATGCCTTGTTTCCTAATAAGAGGTAATAAAAGATTAATGGGCTTTAAGAGCCATGTGAGATGCATGTATTACAAGTATCATGTTTACCTTGGTCAGATGACCTGAAGGTGTTAGTTACTTGATAAGTGGTAACAAGTGTTCTTGATGAAATGAGAGTTTGAATACCCACATTCCATAATCATGATGATAAGATGTTAAGGGATGAGAATACCCCTGATGTGACAAGGGATTGAGATCCCAAATGTTTTGTAAAGCTTTGAAAAGTACTTGTTAGAAGCATTACACTTTCTTTGTAGCATTTGTTATAATAAATTATATTTGAAAACCTGAATGATGCTAAAAGAATATGGTAATGTATTTAATTAATCAAGTAAAATCTTATCATGTAGAGCCCTGGCCATCGATCCATCATCGTCAGTAGTTTGGTGATGGTGAAACAGATTTTCCTACGGGAACTCTCGGAGGGCATACTGTTGAGTATGTGGGGATTATGGGTGTGAATATCCTTATGCCCTAATGGAGGAATTGATGTGAGATAAACTTTAAATCTCTCAATCCTTCATTATATATGTCGGGATGGATGTATCATTAATCTCCTAAATGTCGGGATGGATGTAACACATATCTCCCAATAATGTTAATGCCGGATCGATGTGAAATAAACATGAAATCTCTCGATTGCGAAGAGAGTACAACATGCCACTGTAACTCTATAGCAATGTTGCCAGTATACCCTGGAAAGCTATTCAGCAGAGACACAAGATGTCTTGCATTTGGTCCTCACACTGACTAAGGAAGATGAGGTCATGGGAATCCGACTCTTCCATTGATCTATGTATGGTACCGATTTCAATTTCGCAATGGTCGGTTGGAGTATGAGCGGTATACCTCATCTCCTCAGGGCTTAAGTATGATTGTAAAATGTAATCAGTCGTGTAGTGTATTTACTTAAGGTTGAAATACGAGAATTACCGGTTGATGATATCTTGCTTAGTATATCCTTATTGGATAAATGTTATACATGTTCTTCATATTTCTTATTGGATAAATGACATATTGCTTTATCAAGTTACAAGATGAAATACTTTGAAGAAGAACATTGCTCTAATATGTTTAAATAATTGGTTTATCTGCTGTTGAATACTTATGATTTTTCTACTCAGTTTTATTCCATTAATTTGCAATAATAATATTTCTAGCGGAGAGTTATATCTCTGGCTGGGGCAATTTCAATTGTCTCACCCCCGTGGGATTCGACTTTTTAGGTAGACACAGAAGAAGAGGCAGAAACCCTACTGCAGGGGAAGAGCAGCAGCAACAACAACAGGGACAACAGTGATATTCCAGGTGGAGACATTGGCTGTCATGTCTTGTATATAGAGTCCTATGTGTCGTCTCTGTACTCTCAGGTCCTTGGAGTCAGTAGTTAGTTTATTGAATCGATCTGATATTTTTGGCTTGATGGCTCAATGTTTCAATGTTGCATGTGTACAGTTCAAACAGGGCAGTTGATGTATGTAATCCTCGAGAGGGAATGGTACAAGATATGTACTTGTGAACCGGAATGTAATTGAATTAATTTGGTTCTTTTTGAAAGAGTTTTCCAGTGTATGGATCTCTTTATAAAAGGTTTTAATTTTTAGTGATTTTCAATAATCCCGCTGCTTATGTGTAATTCTACAATTAATTTCACTGTGATGATCTGATTTGGCATTGGGTCATCTTAGTTTGTCTCACCCTATTGGTTTACAACCTTTTTAGGTGATCGTGCTATATGTGGTGGTGGTCGTGAAGTTGCGACCGAGCAGCAAGAAGAGCAATAGGAGGAAAGAGATGGATATGCTGCTATTTTGGTTGTTTTGTAGTAGAGTCCTAGAGTCATCCCTGTACTCTCAGGTCCACAGAGGTGTTTTGACGGTGTTTCATTATGAGTAGCTGTTGTAGCCTTGTATATCCTGCTATTGGCCTGGTATGGCCTGTTCTGTATATAAACAGGTGATGAACTCTTGTGCTGATAGGACAACTGGTCCATATAAGCTGTGGACATATATCCATGCTTGTGCATATTTATATAACATGTTTCCTTGCAGGATGAGGATCGGGATATAATAGTTTTCTTTTATCTGCTTTCTGCAATCAATTTTTATTAACCCATGTTTTCAGTAATATGTGGTTTCATGGTGGTTCTGCACATTTTCGCGTGACGTCTCGTTGTCTGTGTGATAGTGGGATGTCACACAGAGACTAATCCCTTACTAACTTGCAGTCATGTCACTTGCATGTTTCGCAGGGGATAGACACACAAATGTATGAAGTATCAAAGTAAATAAATAGTGTCATCCAATTCACCCGACAACTTGTTATTACCACATTGAGCCTAATTTGTGGGATCTCCACTCTATTGGGTTGGGTTGCTACTGCCTGTGAATAATGAGGGATTTCAGTCCCATCCCCAACTTGGATTTTCCCACTAAAGCTAGGGTAAGTCCTTTAGTGAAAGGATCAACTGTATTTTCTTTGGTACCAATGTAGTCCACAGCCACGACCCCATTAGACACTAACTCCCTTACAAACTTGAGTCTGAATTGGATGTGTCTACATTGTTTTTATTGTACTTGTGACTCTTTATCTTGATAATAGTTGTAGTGTTGTCACAGTGAATTGAAATTGCAGGAAGCGACTTCTTTACCATAGGTAAACTGGATATAAGTCCATGTAACCATTCAACTTCCAATCCAATTTCATCTAAAGCACACAACTCTGGATCAAAAGTAGACCGAGACAATATGGTCTATTTTTTTGACCTCCAGGAAACAACTCCTCCTCCCAACATGAATACATATCCTGAGACACCATTACTCCCAGAGTTGACGACAATCCAGCTTGCATCACTATATCATTCGACTACAGAAGGATGTTTTCCATAATGCAGCCCAAGGGAACAAGTTCCCTTGATATACCTCAAAACTCTGTCAAGAGCTTTCCAATGGGTCTTGTCGAGACAACTGGTGTATCTACTTAACTTACTCACGACAAACGTACTGTCTGGACATGTGTAGTTCATAAGATACATCAAACTTCCGATAATATGAGAGTATCGTAATTGAGAGATTGGAACCCTAGTCTCATCCTTGAATAAGGCCTTGGATGAATCATATGGAGTCTTAACAGATTTATGTGATGTGTACTCAAACCTCATCAATATCTTCTCAACATAGTGAGACTAAGAGAGAGTTATACCATCACCAGACCTTATGATTTTAATCCCTAAAATCACATTAGTGACACCCATATCTTTCATCTCAAACTTGCTACACAAAAATGTCTTTGTCTCATTTACTACTTTCATATCGGAAACAAAAAGTAGGATATCATAGACATATAAGCAATAATAAAATGAATCCATCATTGACGATTTTACAGTAGAGACACTTATCAAATTCATTAGAAACAAAGCCAAATGATGATATCACAGAATCAAACTTCTCATGCTATTGCTTAGGGGATTGTTTCAAGCCATATAATAACTTAACAAGTTTACACAATTTGGACTCATTCCCACAACCCACAAATCCTCAAGTTGTTCCATATATATCTCTTCTTGAAGAGCACCGTGTAAGAATGCAGTCTTCACATCCATCTGATGGATACATAGATTATAAATGGAAGATAATGCTATAAGCACTCATATTGTGGTCATACGGAAAACAGGAGAATAGGTATCAAAATAATCTATTCCTCTCTCTATGTGTAAACCTTAGCAACTAACCTAGCCTTATACTTATTGATTATCCCATCTACATTAAGTTTCTTCTTAAAGATCCATTTGCAACCAACATCAGAACAACCAGGAGGCAATCCACCAATTCCCAAGTTCCATTCGAGAGAATTGACTGGATTTCATCATTAATGACTTCTTTCTAAAACTTAGCTTTTGGAGATTCCATAGCTTGTTTGAAAGTTACAGAATCATCATCAACATTTTAAGTGAGATACTCACTTCCAAAGTCCTTGGTTGTCCTAGACCGTTTACTTCTTCTTGGTTCAACTATTTCTTTAGAATCATCAGATTCATAAATAGCTTGTTCTGAGTCGCCCCCCCACATTTGTCATCCTTTCCATGTGCTCAGGAATAGAACTGTGGTGAATGAATCCTCTTGAGATACTTCATTAGGCACACCAGATTTCATAGGAAATACATACTCAAAGAATGTAGCATCACATAATTCCACAATTATATTGACCTTAATGCATGAGATATCAGTTTTTACAATCAAGAATCTATACGCATAACTTGTCTCTACATACCCCAAGAATTTGGCATCAACCATTTTTGGTCCCAATTTCTTCTTTGTGTCCAGGGACAAGTACCTTAGCAAGGCACCCCCACACTCGAAGGTATTTGAGACTCGGTTTTCTTCCTCTTCATAACTCAAACAGACTACTCTCTACATGTTTGTGGGGAACTTTATTCAGAATATGGCAAGCCGTATTCAAAGCTTCCCCCCACATGAAGTTGGGTAGACCTGAGGTTTGGAGTAAAGGATTTACCTATATATAAGGTTTTGGTTTTTACATTCAGCTATCCCATTAGATTTTGGTGAATATGGAGAAGTAACCTCATGAACTATACCATGTAATTAGCAAAATTCTAAAAACAAATTCGAAGTATACTCTCCTGCCCTATCAGACCTTAATCGTTTAAGTACTTTTCTAATTTGAGTTTCTTATTTATTATAAATTTTAAATTTATCCAATACCCCATCTTTACTTTTAAGCAAAAAGACATAACAATATCTACTAGCATCATCAATAAAAGTTATAAAATAAAATTTTGATCCCTTGTAGCAATACCATTAAATTCACAGATATCCGTATACACTAAATCCAATATTTCTGAATTTCTATTCATAGAATGAAAAGGTTTCCTAGGTAATTTAGCTTGCACGCAGATTTCACATTTATTATTGCTAATTTTGGATTTAGGGATTAAATTCAGATTCATCATGCATTTCATTGAGCCAACATTCACGTCCTAAACGTGCATGCCAAACATCATATGATACACGATTCAAGCATAAAGAACTACTATCATTCAAATTTAAAACAGAATTTGGAACATGTTCTACAAGAATCTTAAACAAGTTCTCCATATCACAAAGATACCCCTTGATAAAAAATAAAGAATCTCAAAGGCAAGTAATTATAGCTTTATTACATTTACAATCTATTCTAAAACCATCTCTAACTAAAATTGCGCCACTAATAATATTGTGTCGTATTGATGGAACATGTCTGACTCTATGAAGTATCAAAACCTTTCCTGAAGGAAACTTTAAGTCCACCTGTCCTTCGCCTTTGACTTCTACAGCACTGGAATCGTCCAAAGTCACAGATCGTCCTTTAGAGGCATGATAAGACACAAATAAGGACTTGTCAGTACACACATGCACATTATCCCCAACGTCTATAATCCAATATAGTGGTTCAAAAATAGAAAGAACTTCAGGTTTTATAAAAATATACCCATCATTGAGGTTCAAGGATGCAGTCATCATGTTGACCACAACCTCCTCAGTTGCAGATGCGGAAGCTTTCTTAACCTTCTTTGAAGGACAATCCTTATTCCAGTGGCCAACATGTCCACAAGTCCAACAAGATTTGTTCTTCGATTTCTTGTGGATCTTGGCCTTAGGTTTAAGTGAATTCTTAGATTTCTTATCCTTGTTCTTAGCAATAGTAAAATTAACAGTCACATTAACATTAGTTGGTACTTTGATAGTCTTCTCTTTCAGATGCTCTTCCTAAATGTTGATATCCATCATGAGATCATTCATTGACATGTCTCCTTTGTGGTTCTTAAGAGTCATGCCAAACGACTCCCAAGATTTTGGGAACTTCTCAATGATTGACATAGCAACAAAATTTTCAGGAAGTACCATGCCTGCATCAGCAAGCTCTTGCACCAAGAGTTGAAAATCGTGTGTTTGATCAGAACAGATTTACCCTTAGGCATATGAATCTTAAGAAATTTGCAACACAATATTTTTAAGTCCCCAGATTCTCAGTATTTTATTTTTTCCGAATGCTTTCAACAGAACCTTAGACATAGTAACATGCAGCTTAGAGTATGATTCATACAGTTTGTTGTTTAACACAAACAAAATAAACCCTCAACACATCTTATCACCCTTCTTCCAGGTTGCAATTATATTAGCATTATCAGGAACAATTTCATCTACTTTGGGTTCATCTTCTTCTAAATACTGATCAAACCCTACCATATTAAGCCAAATTTGCATCCTACTTTGCCAAAGAGAAAAATAAGTTCCAGTAAATTTTTCAGGCATACTAGACGTATCAATTTGTATGCCAGAATCAACCATAGTTAACTAACAATGGATAATGATTTCTTTAAGACTATTGTTAATTTTGAATTAAGTCGTTACATGCAACAACGACAGGTGCAATTAAGTTAATAGTTCAGGCCAATCCAGATAAGAAAACATAGAATAAACCAATGCAGGAGAATAAAGTAAATAAAGTTAGGATCAAACCAGGTTGTTCATTGAGAAATGAACGTGATATACTTAAAGAAATTAGCACCTTGCAACCCTTCTGGATAGGCGTCGTTCTCCCAGACGACCCAGTACGAACCTAAAGAAGAACATCATGTTCGTGTTGACGATGAACGTTACAAACAAAGAAACACACTACCAGTGCAGCTCAGCAACCACAGGAACCACCGCCTGACAGGTTACACCTTAGAAGGAAAGGAGACAAACTAGCTACATCTAGGAGATGATCTCCATGTAGCACCACAAAGGCGATAGTGGCAGGGAGAGACTCTGACTTTAGGGTTTGCAAACATGCTCGAACGGTTGATGGTTGTATGTTCGAAAGATGTGTTTAACCCTAATGATCAGAGACCTATATATAGCCTTACATGCCCCAATAATCCTATTTCTGTTAAGACGCGACCACTCGGTTGCTCTTGTATACATTGCGGAAAATTCCACAAAAGAGACACTTTCCAGTTAGGATTAATAAATCCAAATAAGAAATAATTAATTAATTAAATGAGTAATTAATTTCGTAATTGTATCCTAGTTTGAAATGAAGACGGAAGACAGAAGACATTCTCCACAATCCACAAGCCACAAGCCCGTGCCCAGCCCGGCCAGGCGAGGCGAGGCATTGCGTGGTGCACGTGCGTGCGTGCATACATGTATGGTTTGGTCACCACCCCCACCAAGAAGGTGAGCATAGCCTCCTCCTAGGACCCCTTAGACACTAGTGCCCCATGTGATCCTACATATAAGGATCACAAAAGTTCTAGGAGTGAGAAATATGGGATAAAACATCTTTGCCATTTGTACTAGAGACAAAACTACTTTTCTCACATGTCCTAGCTGTACTACATTGGGCTTAACCCATGCTATATACATGGCTGTAGCAGCCATATATCTAACAATTATATGACTATCTTTACTAGATCAAGAGTACATACTTTGATCAAAAATTAAAATAGAGATCATGCGTTTGGAAGAGCCTATGGGTGAATGTGTGTCATAAAGATTGACAAAATTTGCTACTCTTATGCACGAGCTTGTACATGGCTTGCCTCCCACATTCAGTCACCCTAGTTCAAGTATTGTCTGCTGGTGCTAGTAAGAGAATAGTGTCTAATAGTCCTTTTTCCCTCATACATCATCAGACTATCATGTTGCAGGAGTCACACTCAGATGCACAGACAGTGGGTAACAACAGGTGAAAAAAGCAAAAAAAGATGAGTTGGAACAATGGTGATTTAGTGGGTTGATGGAAAAATGGTGGAGGCCCACACAATAGCTAAAAGTAACACAAAAAAAAGAACTAAACTACACAAAAGTTCTCTCAAACTCACTCATTATGCTTCTAGAGGTGTTGGGTGTTCTAGTTGTGTTAAAAATGGCTCAATCATGTTTAATTTATAGATGGATGAATGTCATAGAACATGCACCTAAGATAGTCATTTTTCCTCAACAATTGTTAGTTAATGAGTTCCTCAAAGATTGGTTTGTTGGACGCACCCAAATTAGAGCCGAAGAGATTCAGACCATCCAACAAAAGGCTAAAAAATTTGGATGGGAAAAAGGATATAGTTTGGTTCAAAACGATTTACAATTCGGGTGGCTCAAGACAATTAAGGAACAGGAAGTTGTGCATCTTTGAATTTTCGAATAAAAAAATTTAAAATGAAATTTAAAAAAGAGAGTAAAAAAATTGTGATTTTATAAAAATATCAAATCACACACACGCAACATACTGAACCAAACTAGGCAAGATGGGGTGAGGTGAGACATGAGCACACCCACGTATGTGTGCACGTATTTTTTTTAATTCTACTAAGCCTAAAGCGCATACAAGCCTAATCAATCTTAGATTCAAAAGCCCTAAGAAATGCCCACAAGTCTTTGGTCTTCACTCCCACTTAAATGGATCCCCTTCACTTTCAAAGTTAACAATGTGGATAAACAATGGCTGAAGAGGTTTTGAAATACATACAAAAGTTTAGATGAAATATAATATTTCCCCACATATTTCATAATCCTCCAAAAGTTATAAAAGAAAAAGAAAAACAACTAAAACTATGTTAACATAGGTAACTTGTAGTTTTGAACCTTGCCTAACAATGATTCATCTACATTTGGAGAGACGTGGTGAACTACATCTTGAACCAAACTCTCTGATTTGACTTTCAATGAACCCGACAAACATAGAGAGAGCACGATGACATGTTCATATCAGTGTGTGGATTATAACCTTCATAAGAATCTATTTAGTGAGCGTTCTATTGAGTATGCCCAACTCACATAGACCCCGACCTAAGGTTACACTCACATAGTAGGGATCTCCCAAAGACGTACTGTCTAGTACCACACCTTGTCAAACATATGACCTCAACCCTATTCAGAGTAAATCTCTTCCTCTACTAAGACAACGCTAAAGCACAAAATGCCATAGGAAAGGATCCAAAGCAACTCCAAAAAAATGTGCTTCCACCAAACACATGCACAACTAAGTTGTCTCCTTTAACCATTCCTCATTAGATCTCTAATTTTATAATGGTAGGGTTACCACCGTGGTGTTCAAATCATGGGAAGAGGAGCCATCCCACTCGATGCACTGAGTACTAGCTATATAGCTAGACCATTTATGAGAGGACTAGTAATATGTTCTACTAACCTAACAAACTATAGAGGTATAACACCACATGTAATGAAATCTCTCATCTCTTCATACATCAATCTCATAAACGGCTTACTTGAGTTACCCGTAGATTGTATATCTTTGTCTATGTCTGGCCTATAGTCACAATAAATTGAGATAGGAGGAAATGCTTTGAAATTATAAGTAAATCGAGCAAACAATATGTAAGCCAATCAACCTAAAAACAAGCTAAATCTAAGGCTATATATTCAGACTTTATAGTGGATCTAGTCCTCACAGTTTTCTTGGATGATTTCCAAGAAATTGTAGCACCACCTAAGAAAAACACATAAGAACTAGTTGACTTGGTTTCATCAGAATCAACAATCCAATTTTCTCTATATAGCCTTATAACACGGTTGGTTGTCAATGTAATGAAGACTATAACTCATTGTACCCTTAAGACACCTAAAACTCTAATCAAAGCCTTCCAGTGATCAGTGTTAGGGCAGATAGTGTACCTACTTAGCCTACTTACAACATAAGCAATGTCTGGTCTAAGAACTTGGCTAAGTACATCAAGCTTCATATAACTTGGGTATATCTACTTCGATCCAATGTATTACCTTTATGTGCCATAAGATGTAAAGAGGGTCATAAGGAGTACCAATAGGCATATAAGAGTACATAATAATATATGTAAAAAACTTCTATGTAGTGATATTGGTATAAGGAATAACTAGAAATAGATCTGCTCAATTGCATACCAAGAATAACATCAAAATTCCTTAATCTTTCAATTTAAATTCTTAGAAGGAAAATATTTAGCTTCAAAAATAACTTCATAAGTTAATATATCATCAACGTACAAGTTCATAATCACATACATGTTATCAACAATCTCAGAATAAATGCATCTATGAGATGCATTTGTAGTAAAGTTGTTTTTATCAAACTTATCATTCCACTACTTAGTGTTTATGTTAGAGCATATGAAGATTTTACAACTCTATAGACTTTGTGTTCTTATCCTTAGAAAAAAAAGCCCTTAGGTCGATCCATATAGACCTCTTCCTCAAGTTCCCTATTTCGGAAGGCAATCTTTATATCCATTTTATGGATTTTTAGATTATGGATCGTGGTCAAGGATATAAGGACAATGATATAGGTGATATTTGTTAAAGGAGTGTAGGTGTCAAAAATTAATCAACTCCTTCTTGTTATTTATAACCTTTAGCTACTAGTCTACCCTTTAACTTATCTATGCTCATTTACATTTAATTCATTTCTAACATTTTATTTGCATACAATGATTTTACAACAAGTAGGAAGAACGATTAGAATAAAAAAATGATTGTTCCTAATTGATTCTAATTTGCTATCAACAATTTCATTCCAAAAAGTTGCATCTATGGATTGCAAGGCATCTTCATAGGCATTAGGGTATTCTTCTACTAAAAAGGTGTAGAAGTTAGAGCCAAAGTTCTAATTTACTTTATCAATTCAAGGTTCAACAGATCAGGTTCTGGTATGGGTATGATGGTAATATGTGATGAATCTTGATTAGTTTCTGAGGGTTCTAAAGTTTCAATATTTGAAGTACCTTCACCTACTTGTTTGGGAACACTAGACTTGAAGGTAAAGATGTTTTCACAGTAAACACCATCTACATGTATGATTTCTAACATGGAGTTTATCCTAATGTCAGGGATAAATGACTTTATTACTAGAAATTTGTTTGTATTTCTATTTTAAACATAGCCTGAGAAAATGATATAAATGGTTTTCTCATTAAGCTTATGCTTCTTGTTTTTAGGGATTTTAACTTTGGCTAAGCACCCTATAGTTTAAGGTAATTTAAACCAGGTTTCCAGTTAAATCAAAGTTCAGAGCATGTTTTCTCTATGTGTTTGAAATGAATATGATTCAATCATAGTTAGAGGCTAAAAGAGCCTCCCCCACATTATTTTAATGTAGACTAAATTTTTCCAACATGTCATTAACTATGTAGATCAATGCTTTGTTCTTTCTTTCGGCTACACCATGAGAATGTTATGTTCTTTCTTTCAGCTACACCATTATATTGTGGTTTGTATGCGGCAGTGATTTCATGAATAAGGCCATGATCTACACATAATTGTTTAAGTTCATTATAAGTATACTCACCACCTCTATCAAATCTAATCCTCTTAATGTTCTTCTTGGTTTGGTTCTCTAATTGTGACTTATAAAGTCTATTTTTTTATTTTTGAATCTTTAAATTTCAACAAGGAAATGCAAAAATATATGAAAAAATCATCAATAAATGTCACAAAGTAGCACATGCAATCATGGGTAAGAATGTTATTTAGATCATATATAGCGGTGTGAACAAGCTCAACCAAAGATATGTTCCTTTACAATGATCTAAAGGGTTTCTTAGGTAATTTGGATTGAATACTAGTTGGCATCTAACATCATTAGAGATTGGTGTTTTAGAATCAAGTCCATGTGAACCATGTGTTTCACAGTGTTCTATTTCACATGTTCTAAACGAGCTTGCCAAATATCACAAGATATAGGAGTTGCAACACCCCAATTTTCATATCAAATGAGCGGAAGCAAAAAATTCAAATGGGAGTGTCACAAAAATGATATGCATAACAATAAAAATTGAAAGGAAAAATCATTACAAACTGTGTGCAAATGAAATATCTCATTATTTTCTTAGCAAAAGGTTCTATTACATCATCATCATATAAAAAAGAAACTTAATAACTTGATACTAGTTTATACAAATCTCATCTCAAATCTGGGACCATATATATGGCGTACACCAAGAAAACATCTTAAAATTATAGTTGTGTCCTCTATCTTGATTGATCTTCCCAAGGATTAGTACCTATATACATCTTGTCCTCAACCATGGAAAAATAGGGAAACAACCATTAGAGTAAGTGATATTGAATTTCTAATAACATAAATATGAATATACTATAATTGAAACCTGAACTAAGATATGAAAGTTATGAACTTATATTGAATCAATGTGTCTTTTATTTTGTGTATTTATTTGATTTGTGGCCACCATTATATTATAAGTCCTTCTGAATTCGCAGATATGCCTCTGAATTGGTACCAAAGTACCGCATAATTGGCACTACATGCCTCTGAATGACACCAAGGAGTCTCTAAATTAGTTTGATGATGCCCTGAAATGGTACCCAAGTACTCTAAATTGGTGCAAACACTCCTATGAATGGGCAACATATGCCCTCTTAATCATCTCAGGATTAAATAAATGAGGACTTATCATATAATTTCTTATCTGAAGGTTCTGACTTATTTATTTTAAATCTGAAGTTACTCAAATTTTGAATCTGAACTTATCTTATACTAAAATTGAATATTGATAACTGAACATGAATTATGAATATAAATCTGAAACCCTGTTCTTAAATTTTAAACTAAAATTAAATTTGAATCTAAAATCTGATATTCTTATTGCCTGATAAATCTCAAACTGATGCTCTTGTTTGATAGATGACTTACTTTAATTTTGATATCATATGAATACGAGTCTAAAGTCTTGAGAAACTAAATTAAACTGAGTATAGAAATATTGACTATCTTAAATTTATATAGATCTCAAATACTTGAAATTTGATAATCTAGCAACATAACTCAAACTGAATGAAATCATATTTATTAAAGTATGACATGATATGAAATATTTAAATATACAACTAACATGATCTCTAAGTTACTTTAAAGGAATGTGTAGGATGACTCGCAATAATAATGCAATTCAATGGACATGGATTACTTACCTCTGACGCTGAGGATATCGTTCATGAAATCTTTATACCTTCTTGATCAATAACTAAATTACCTTAATATCAACAGAGTTCTACAAGTCCATGCTTATTTTTTTAATTCTCAAACTTCTATCACTCTAACCTCCTGAACTAAATTAGGCTTCTTGTTTAGACTAAATGTGACTCTAGTTCAAAACTATGTTATAATCTTATCGTTAAACATACATTAACTCACACTATATAATCACAACATACTATCATACATAAATAAGCCATGATAATCACATAATATACTTAATTAGAAACATATTGATCCATACTCAAAAGAAAACTTTAAATACAATCATGTCTATAGTTTCTAAGGATTGGTTGAAAACATAGATGTGTATATATAAGAACCATATTTCATAGTTGTTAAGCATGTATGTAATGTGATACCTTATATATACTTATAAACACATGATATAATATTATGTTAGGTCTAAAATCACATATCAATTAATGAAGGCATCAAACCTCACCAAAATCTTAAAAATAGAAAGAACACTATGCATTAGGGTTTGGGTAAAAAAATTGATATCATTTTATAGTCAAATAATGGGTGAAATACCCAAAATACCCTTATTAGAGTTTACATGAAAGCCTTGGTGAAACTTCAATTTTGACGATTGGGATTTCATATCTTGTTAAACTCATCAAAATACAATTACTAAAAAATATGCATAATTTCTGAAGTCAATTGCTACTTGTAATGCACACAATATTAAAATATGATGTCTTTTAGTAATCACATTTTAATAATTAATAAGAATATTAAGCACCCTTTGAAAACATTTTTTAATATAGTAGACATTATAGTTTTCCATAGATATATTATTTGCCAAAATCAAACATGTAATTAGCACATACAAATTTTACAATGGTATACATATATCACTTCTAGGTCATCCAAATTTGAGCTAACGGTTTGCACTATACACTCTTCTTAGATTGTCTTTGCCTTTACTTTTCTTTGCTCATAGATCTCCCTCAAGATCCACTTGAGTGGTGACCCACTAACCCACATCCTCTTATATTCTCATCTTCTACCATGCATGCACAGTACAAATGTCGTTGCACCCTACGACCTTGTCTCTGACAGTCCTTGCTCATGTTGTTTCCCTAGGAGCCTGTAAAGCTGCTCTGGTGATCTTCCTCCATCCTCTTGATCCACGATCCCAGAGAAACCTCATCATAGATCAATCATATGCATCTTAGAACCTTCTCATCCTCATCAATTTGATAGGGAAAATTAGGATTCCATATAGGCTGACGTCGACAACATCCATCTATCATGTAGGGCCTCCAATGTCACTCGCACAACTCCTTGAACTTCTGCCTTTCCCAGTTCACTTCACCCGACACTCTACTGACAGTAGTGGCTTCAACACACGACCTTTCTTCTATTACTAATCTACATCAGGGCATCTCCACATCTTGGTTCTCTAATGCTTTACCGCTACACAAAACGGGGGTCGAATGCTCGGGCAAGGACGATGCTGGGTCTGACTCCCTCAGCAAGGATGGTACTAGCCTTGACTTCCTTTGAATTGGGCCATATGTGCCTTTCTAGGGTGCCTTCACATTTATGCCCTATGCACACTACATCTCCAGTCCAACAGTGTCGAGGAAGTATCCTTCTCTAAGCAGTACATTGGCCCTCCTCAACCCCCTACCTCAACCCTACCCCAGGTCATCGCCGATTCATTAGAAGGGGGGGTTGAGAAACCCTCAACATTGCTTCTCTTATATAGGAAGATACCAGTGCATCCCCTGAAACTTCCCATACCTACTGGAGTCTAAGAGAAGAGGGATACCTACAGGAATCCAATACATGGTTTCCTTACTAATTCATCATTTAACCCTAGGATAATCATGAAAAAAGTCTCCATATTCTCATATTTTCTTTATGTGGTTAGATAACTCCAAACTTCTTCTATTTGAGCTCCTAGATTATCTTACGTTATTACCATTAATCATTGTTGATTTCAACTTATACCAATCCATCCTAACAATGAAATGTCATTTACTCACTGATTTCTCCTATTTTCCATCCTTTATGAATCAAATTACAACTTTAGAAAATTGAAATTCAATGATATATCTTCATATCAATGATAAAACCCTCAATTGTAAACTTATATAGCCTTATTCCACCAAAAAAATCTAAATGTAACTATTTGGTCACAGATAAAATTCTTCAAATGGGACAAATCTCATGCTTCTTTTCAATAAAAATTATTATTTTAAACTATCTACTCAACATCATATTCATCATAAATCACCTATGGAATATGTATGACACCATCTTCCAGATACCAAACATATCAACAGGTCACAAAATCAAAATTAAGTATTATATTACTTATTTATTCAATTCAACTCATAGGCACCTCAATTTTATGTGAAATTAAAAATGTCATAATGAACTTCAAGTGTAGTTTTATTTGATCTAGTTGGTCATTCAATCATATTCTAGTGAAAATTTCATCTCAAAATATTCTAGTTTGTAAGTCAACACTTAAAATTAAACTACTTCCTTTCTTTATCATATAATGAATCATTCCACCTAGAATATGATTTATAAAATTTATAGTTCCTGTCATCAAATATCTCTCATTTGAGGTTTAAGTATCTAAAAATGCCTTTGTATGGGTATCAAATAGGGTTTTATGCATATGAGTTATGTCAACCCTTTTATGCTCCATTCATAAACCTCCAAAAAATAGGATGTTACAATTATACCCACCTTTTAGGAATTTCATCCTCAAAATTCGATTGAATTATAGGAGGCAACCCACCTCAGGGTTTCACATACCATACCTACACTAACTCCTGACAATTGTTATAAAATCTTAGAGGAACCTTCAAAGTATGACCTTATCATGTATAAATAAATATGTCTATAACCTTATCAAACTATCATGTACAACCAACATGGAAATGTGTATGAAAATCTTAATCATAAATAACTATTATTTTTTACTCTTAAGTCTTATTGTGTATCTTTCTCTGGAAATGTACTCCAGTATCTAGGTATCATGACCCACACTAAGGGCCTGGCTCTTGTCTCTTGAGCTGAACTACACTAGGGCATGTGATTAACTCCATAATCTAATTTTACCACGTTAAATTTGGCCTTATATGAATCTTATCGCACTCTAACCTCATGGACTTACCACGATCTTAAATGTTAACACATGGATCTTATCTTGGAAAGATAACCACGACATATACCATTCAAATCTTATAATCTTATCGTTTATTTAATTCTTAGATCTTAATCATTCTAAGAAATTTTATTAATATGTCTCTACTTGATATCTTAGGCACAATAAGTATATATCCATGAAAGTATGAATATATTACTTGCATGTATTATCTTTGTATTATTCTTAATGTCCTTCATCATCGTACCCAATCCAAGTGAGAACCCAAGGTAGTAGTAGTTACTATTTTCTCATGAAACCATTCTCATCCCTAGGAATACTGAACCAAGCCTTAGTCAAGCATCTCTAGGCTATCTCATTTGAATTCATTTAAAACCCAACACTATAGTGATCCTAGATCCTTGATCAATACTATCAAATATCTTGTATCACCATATACAAAGCATCCTTATGTATAACCTGAAAGACTCTTAGTCACCTCTAGCAATCATCATACCTTAAGATTAAACTTGGTTCATAATGTCTCTATTATCCTCAAGCGTGTTCCTTAACAACCATCATGATTCAATTTGTGACTGCAATTCCTCCTTGGTATGAAGGTGCTTTGAACATCAAGAGTTCTCTGATTCTCATCAAGTATAGTAGGAAATAGATATCATCTTCCTCCAATTATTATTCCACTTTAAAGTGAAGCCACTCATCTATTTTGAAATACCTACCTTTAGTATGCATTCTAGGGTTCTAATAGGTATGCAATTAGGTTTTGGTGACCATCTACCTCAAACGTTTTGTGTCAACCTTTTTTGTCACCTCCTGATGCATACCAGCCAGCCATACGTCTAAAAGTGTCATATCTTATCATATTTATTTTTCCTGACAGTGCACATGCCCCATACCATATGCACTAGAAAGAGTGAGACAAACATAATAAGTACATAATTATGCATATAACACCCCCTCTACAAAACCCCATAAGCTCATGTACCATACCACAAACAAGTGGGGAAAGAGAGAGCATTCTACACACAAATATAGAGTTTTCATAAAAAGTCCAAATCAAGTAGACCCCAACCCTAATTTACATTTCAACTTCTATTTCCTGACTAAACCTCAAACCTGGTCTATCTTTCACTGACTTCTATATATAAGTAAGACTACAAAATTCTTTCTAAATCTATACACTAGTTTCACTTGGCTCCTACTGGCAATCTTAATTAAGAATATGAGAATTTTCTCGATGCCCAACTACGTTATTGCTCTTCTACCATATTACAACACCTCAATTTTCATATGAAATGAGAATAAGCAAAAAAATTCAAATGGGAGTGTCACAAACATGATATACACAACAATAACAATAGAAAAAAGCCATTGCAAACTATGTATGAATGAAATTCTCATTATTTTCTTATCAAAAGGTTCATTACATCAGCATATACAAAAGAAACTTAATACCTTTATACTACTTTATACAAATCTCATCTCAAATCTGGGATCGTATAGATGGTGCCCCACCAAGAAAACCTCTTAAAATTATAGTTGTGCCTACTATCTTGATTGATCTTCCCGAATATTACTGCATGCAGACATCTCATACCCAGCCATGCACAGATAGGGAAACTACCCTTAGAGTAAGTGGCATTGAATTTCTAATAAGATAAACATGAATATACTATAAATGAAATCTGAACTAAGATTTGAAAGTTGTAAACTTATACTGAATTGATGTGTCTTTTATTTATGTCATTTATCTGATTTGTGGCCACCATTAAATGGTACGTCATCTTTAATTTGCATACATATGCCTCTGAATTGGTACCAAAGTACCTCTGAATGACACCAAGGTGTCTATGAATTGGCATTACTACGCCCTAAAATAGTATTGAATACCTATAAATTGGAGTAAGCACTCCTCTGAATTGGAAACAGATACCTCTGAATCGTCCAGGGACTAACTGAATGAGGATTTATTATATAAAATGTCTTATGCGAAGGTTCTGACTTAATTACCTTAAACTTTAAGTTACTAAATTTTGAATACGAACTTATCTTATATAGATATTGATAATTGAACATGAATTCTATATCTAAATCTAGATCTCTGTGCTTAAATTTTAAACTGAAACAAAATCTGAATCTGAAATATGTTATTCCTGTTGCTTGATAAATCTTAATATGAAGCTGTTATTTGATATATGACTTAATTAAATTTTGATATCAAATATATGACATCTGAGTCTTAAGGCTTGAGAAACTAAACTAAATTGAGCATAGAAATATTGAGTATCTAAATTTATATAAATCTCAAATAGTTGAGATTTGCCAATCTAGCAAACTAACTTAAGTTGAATGAAATCTGATTTCTCAAAGTATGGCATGATACAAAATATTTAAATTTGAAAGTAACTTAATCTCTAAGTTACCTTATAAGAATGTGTAGGATTAATCTTCATAATAATGAAATTCAATGGACATAGCCCACTTACCTCTGGCGTCTAGGATATCCTTCATGAAATCTTTCAGTAACCTGATTACCTAAATATCAACAAAGTTTTATAACTCCATGCTTATTTTTCTCTTTGTATGTCTAAATCTCAAACCCCCATCACTCTAACCTACTGAACTAAATTACGGTTCTTGTTTAGACTAGAGGTAAATCTAGCTCAAAACTATGATATAATCTTATTGTTGAAGTATATAAACTCACATTATAAAATCACAACTGTAAGGAGTGGGATCTAGAGGGGAACCATTCCCTACTAGAAATAAAAAGGCAACATACCTTGAACCAAACACCACATATTTTTTTCAACAAGAGGTGATAACCAATTCATTCAACATGTATGCATCACAATACAATAAGTAGCAGAGAAAGAGGAATTATCTAACTATTACAATACTTGATATGTTTATACATTACTACACTACACATGGGTGAGTCAAGGAAAATTATCTTAAACAAACAAGGATCTAGTTGAGGGTCATCTAACCACCTCTTTTACATCTCCCAAAAGCTCAACTACAAAAAGGCTTTTGCCCAAGTCCACCTTGCTATCCTCTTCTTGATCTAAACCTGGGGTTGGAAACATACCCCACAAAAAAGAGAAGAAAAGGAAAACATCAGAAAAAGTTGGTATGTGCATACTAAATAAGAAATTTGAGCAATATATGGAATTAATGACAACAAATATAAAGTCTTCCCATAAAAGAGAAAATTACTACCCAATCGGTCATAAAAGAAATGATTCTCCAATAAAGAGACAATTAAGAGTAAAGTATAACAATAAAACATCCATGTGTTTCACATGTAACAATACTAGACAATATAAACATATAGGTAGGAAATAACACATCTACCAAAAATATGAGGTGAGCGGAAACTATATACATCCGCTCTAAATATGGAGTGGGTAGGAACTGTATACATCCACCCGAGTAGGACATGATACACATATGCTCAAATATATTTTCATATGTAGGAATTATCACCTCTGCACTCATATGTGGGAATGTTCACATCTACATAATATAACATGTAACATTATACTATAAGTCACCACATGATGCATAATAAAAGATAAACAAAAATAAAACAATAATGTGCCATAAAAGTAACATTGTGACAAAGTGAAATTTAGCATTAATATGAACTGATTCGAATTTCACCCTCCTTATACTCACTCATGGTCCCCAATCATTTTTCTTGACCCCTAAATCAATTTTGAGACTCAAATATGAAATACAGCGATCAATGTAGTTTTGATACACATTATAACACCTCAAATTAGATTCAATCATCACTTTGTTCAAAGAATCTAATTGATACATAAAACTTCGTCATAAGGTTCTCAAACTTTTTCTATATATTCTCCACATTTTTGTCATTTGGACATTCCTACATTTTACTATGATTTCTTGAAGTTTTATGCTAAAACCCCCTTCTTTTGCCTTTTTAATTGGTTTTTCCACATCATCTATCTAGGGCAAGGCATCAAGGGTGCATTTTGGCCCTTGGATCTACCTCCCACGGAACCAGGCCAGATCTAATGGCCAATGTGTCATCTTCAACCTCCCGCTGATTGCGGGGAGGTGTTAATGCAACCAAACGACCGATCTCCCGCTCACGACACCAATTTGAATATATGAGCAGATAGAATCTCTCCCCTCACAAATACAAACCGAATGAACCCTACTTTGACCACCATTATTGGTCCTTTCATCCTCCAAAACGTTTTCCCCTCTTGGCCCTCTCACTCCGGCGGATATGTCTGCACCTAGACCTCATTTTTCCCTAAAAGCTACCTCCCGACCCTATATAAAGGATCCCTCATGCTTGAAATCTTCACACCGTGTTACGAGCTCCTTTCTTGCTCTCTTGTTTGGCCCCAATTACCCCAATTTCTTGCTTCGGTCACCTACTACAGTAGCGGAACCTCTGCATGGCCTCCTTGGGGGGTTCACCTCCCTCTCCCCCTCACCACAAATCATGATGCCCTCCCTACTCGCGAGTCCTAGATGAGTCTGAATGACACCTCCTCCTGCCGCACGGGCGTCTCCTACCCCGGGCTCCCTTGCATCGGCGAGCCCTTCTCCTCCTCATTTCTGGGCTCATAAGGAAAGCCTAAACGAAGAAAGACCAGCTCGCAAACCGTTCGGTCCAAGGGAAACCAATCGGCTCAAATGAGAAACCCGTCAGTCCAGTTGAACCAATTGACCAGCCATTGAACCGACTAATTAGAGTAGTGAACCGACCAATAATAGGCCTGGACTAGACCCTGGACCAGAGATCCGCATGGCTAGATCTCGGCCATTGCTTGCACATCCAATGGTCCTGGTTGTTCATGAAATAAGGTATTTATCTCGCAATCTGTAAAATATTCATTTAAATGCCTACATCTCGTTTTAATCATAGAAAATGCATCTGAACTCCAAAAATGATGAATAAATAGTCTATCTTGATCACAAAAATCCAGTGAATAATTTAAAAATACTCCAAAACCCTAATTCCGAATGATGCTCACTGATACATTTAAATCTAGATCTCTTGCTTACGTAATTAGTCTAAATAACTCTATTTGTGGTTAATCTTGACTAAATGCTGAAAACCCTAGATTTGGACTCTGATGATTATCTTGTAACCTAGATCTAATATATTTGAATCATCTACTCTTGAAAATGAATCATTAGTGATCTAAATCTTTTTACTGTATTCAATCTTGATTATAATGAATATGAGTAATCTTGATATTGATCTTAATCGTGCTAAACACTTGATATACTTTGACCCATCAACCTGATCTATAATTCCAATGATGCTAAGTATCATGATGATGATCTAGAAACTTGAATGATGACTCAAATATTGATGATAATAATTAGGGTTAGCAAATATATTTCTAAAATACCTAGGTAGACCATCCATCCTTGAATATGCTTGACACTTGAGTAAATATTGAAATTTTGATATAATGTTGACTCTAAATGAATGATCTACCTTAGGGATGAATAGGATTGGAAAACCCTAATATGGTGTACTTGGTATTGGTCTATAATATGATCTTGACCCTCGATCCATATCTTTATTGATCTAGGAACTACTTGAGACCCTGATCTTCTACTCTTGTTGATTTATACTCAAAATCTTCAGTGAAAGGTACGCTATTATATAACTCCTCCTTGATTGTATTGAAGATATTTTTATGTATCTCTTGACTGTATGCTTGGATATTTACTTGGATGAGCTACTGTTCTCTATGATTAGTCTTATATTTCTCTATACTATATTTTGAAAAACATGAAAACATAAATTGCATGCCCATTATGACTGCCCGTATACTGATAATGATGATGATATTGATAATGTTGATAATGTTGATATTGAGTACAACAACCCCCTCATTTGGAGGTGGGACTTGTACATTGGCTTCCTATGTTCCTATGGTGAGAAGGAGCCTAATGACCTTCCCCATCGCGTTGGGGTAATAGAGTCACACAAAATATATAAGCATGCTTTTCGAATTACAACATAATGGGAACTCATAATAAAAGTTGAGTTGCTTGAAAAACTTGTCGAATAAATGTTGGATTTGCAAATTGCTTGTTATTCTTTTGAATATAAGTCCTGCCAAGTATACTATTTTGTTATAAATTTTTTTGCTTGATTTTTTAGCGTACCGTGCAATTGCATGATCGTGTCTTGATTTTCTTAATTTTAGGCAATACTGAATAAGATCGCTTCTGCACTCATACACTCTGATGACAAAGATAAATCATCTATATCTCCATATTGGGTTAGTTGTTCTTTAAATATCTATTTTTTGAGTTATTTATTTCTTATTGTATATGCCAATGTGATTGATCCTACTGGGCCACTCAGGGACGAGCGCTTCAATCCTTTTTCTACTGTCTAGGCAGTGGGATTGGGATTGGGGTAAGAATGGTTCCATGACAGTTGATATCAGAGCTTACACACTCTCATATACCTTCAGTAAATAATTTCTCAAGTCTCTCACACCCAAGAAACCCTAAAGTCCATAATGGTGAAAATTGAGGTGTCTAGGCTCGGGGTCCTGACATAATTTCTCCTATCTGTCTTCACGGTGGCGGAGATCCCCTACTCTACCTGGCCTTAATTGATCCAGAACTAGATCGAAAGGTTCTCTTATGAAACCCTAGAGAGTCTTCTAGCATCTCATCTCTTCTTTAAGGACAATCCCAAGCCACCCATTTAGATGAAGATTAGGTAGTCTTCTCATATCATCATGTGGTCCTTCTCATGACCTTTCACCACATGATGTCTCGATTATGGGTAGCTTATACATGGGAAAAATGAATATCGCTAAATTTTTTAAAGTTGATACTATGATCTGACCTTATTTTGAAAACTCGATTGTGATCAATTAATTTTGAAATCAAATACTCATCTTTGACCCCTAATATCATGAACACTCAATTTTGACTATGTTTGAGGTTATGATATGGTGAAATAAGGATGACTATACCTTATACCTTATTGTTGATAAGGTCCCTATTTGATTAAAACCCATGTTGCCCTATTGTTGATTAAACCTCAAACATAGTTAAGCAAACTCATATCCTATTTTATACACACCTTGACTATGCTATGAAGTGACTAAGTCTAGGACTCACAAAACCATGATATAAGACTATGATGCAAAAAGCAGTGTTCCTTTTGACTATTGATGCCTTCTGCAAACTCGATTTTGACATGATAATCATGGACCTATATCATGCACTGAATTCCCAATTATACCACCAACTTGATCATGGATGGAAAGGAACGCAAATATAACATTGACTTTGCTAAAACTTGACATTATTGACCTATTATCTTGAATTTTGATCTTATGACCTTGATATATATGATTTAATCATGGATGCTCTCCCTATTTGAATAAGATCAATTGATGATGACTAATGTTAATAATGTGCTAGATTAGGGTAGTAGTTGACTCATGACTCCCCTAACCTAGGTCACATCCCTATTACGACTACCTCTAAGTTTTCATCCTATTGATTATTTATAGTTTGGAAAGGTACTCCCTTTCACCCTATTTGGATTGGTTGACCTTAGCCTAATGGGTTAAACCATGGTTGATACTCGATCTAGAATATTGATTTGATAATGACCTTGATATATGACAATGTTGACTATAGCTTGTAGTTTATTTCCTAGATAGACCTAGGTCTAGATCATTCATCAACCTTGGAAACCATGATAATGAAATTATGATATGTTGCTCAAATATTGCTTGAATAATGTTGCTCAAAATTGAATATAGATGAGTGATCTTACCTAAGGTCTAAATAGGAATCTAAACCCTAACTTCAAAATTTTGGACCTATGACTTTGATGTCTAAAAATCCCGACCCTTGATACTGATATATAATATTGTGACTCATGATTATTAATCTCAATAATGATACAAATCCTATGTTCACATTATTTTGACCTTGAGATCACCCTAGATATCTGACTAAGGACTTCAAATCCCAAATCTTGAAAATTTTGAAATGATGACTAATTTGAATCTCTCGATTTATGACTTAGGGTTTAGCTCTCATTAGGACTAGGGTGGGATCTCCCATTGATTCTGAGCTTGAAATAATGATACTGAAAGTATGATGTTGTTACAAAATGTTGAAATATGAAATCTTAAATCATGGATGTATAACCCCACCTAGGCCAATGTAGAGTCTAGGACCCTGAGATATTGGGATTGAAAGTCAGTTTGTATACTTGAACTCTATTTGTTTGACCTAAAATATGATCTCTCCAAATTTGTGATCAATAGGATACTCTCCATATTTGTGACTCATACGATGACTTTGAATAATATATGCATTGACCTTGATACTCTATTGCTTGATGATGAAATGGTGCTAATACCAAGTTGATTATGATGTGGAACATGGAATGCCAATTATGAGGGTTGTACTACTTGAACTTTGAGTACATGATTATATAGTTGAGGATGTTCTAATATTTGAGGATATGATCTGGATTTAGGTAGTCCCAATTTTGAGGATGTTTTTGAATTTTGGGGACAAAATTCCTTTTAAGGAGGGAAGGATGTGACAAAGTGAAATTTAGCATTAATATGAACTAATTCGAATTTCACCCTCCTTATACTCACTCATGGTCCCCAATCATTTTTCTTGACCCCTAAATAAATTTTGAGACTCAAATATGAAATATAGTGATCAATGTAGTTTTTATACACATTATAACACCTCAAATTAGATTCAATCATCACTTTGTTCAAAGAATCAAATTGATACATCAAACTTCATCATAAGGTTCTCAAACTTTTTCTATATATTCTTCACATTTTTTAAAATCTATGGTCCAAATTTCATGCCATTTGGACATTCCTACGTTTTACTATGATTTCTTGAAGTTTTATGCTAAAAACCCCTTCTTTTGACTTTTTAATTGGTTTTTCCACATCATTTATCCAGGGCAAGGCATCAGGGGTGCGTTTTGGCCCTTGGATATACCTCCCACAGATCCAGGCCAGATCGAATGGCCAATGTGTCATCTTCAACCTCCCACTGATTGCGGGGAGGTGTTAATGCAGTCAAATGACCGATCTCCCGCTCACAATGCCGGTTTGAATATATGAGCGGATATAATCACTCCCCTCACAAATACAAACCAAACAAACCCTACTTTGACCACCATTATTGATCCTTTCAGCCTCCAAAACGTTTTCCCCTCTTGGCCCTCTCACTTTGGCGGATATGGTTGCACCTAAACCTCGTTTTTCCCTAAAAGCTACCTCCCGACCCTATATAAAGGATCCCTCATGCTCGAAATCTTCACACCAAGTTACGAGCTCCTTTCTTGCTCTCTTGTTTGGCCCCAATTACCCCAATTTCTTGCTCCAGTCACCTACTGCAGCAGCAGCACCTCTGCATGGCCTCCTTGGGGCGTTCGCCTCCCTCACCCCCTCACCACAAATCATGATGCCCTCTCCACTCGCGAGTCCTAGACGCGTATGAATGACACCTCCTCTTGCCGCGTGGGCATCTCCTACCCCAGACTCCCTTGCACTGGAGAGCCCTCCTCCTCCTCATTTCTGGGCTCATGAGGAAAGCCTAAACGAAGAAAGATCAGCTCGCAAACCATTCGGTCCAAGGGAAACCAATCAATTTAAAGGAGGAACCCGTCAGTCCAGTTGAACCAATTGACCCGCAATTGAACCGGCTATTTAGAGTAGTGAACCGACCAATCATAGGCCTGGACCAGAGATCCGCATGGCTAGATCTCGGCCATTTCTTGCAAATCCAACGACCCTGGTTGTTCGTGAAATAAGGTATTTATCTCGCTCTCTGGAAAATATTCATTTAAATGCCTACATCTCATCTTAATCATAGAAAATGCATCCGAACTCCAAAAATGATGAATAAATAGTCTATCTTGATCAGAAAAATTCATTGAATCCATTAAAAATATGCCTAAATCCTAATTCCTAATTCCTAATGATTCTCATTGATATATTTAAATCTAGATCTCTTGCTTATGTAATTAGTCTAAATAACTCTATTTGTGGTTAATCTTGACTAAATGCTGAAAACCCTAGTTTTGGACTCTGATGATTATCTTTTAACCTAGATCTAATATATTTGGATCATCTACTCTTGAAAATGAATCATTAGTGATCTAAATCTTTTTACTGGATTCAATCTTGATTATAATGAATATGAGTAATCTTGATATTGATCTTAATCGTGCTAAACACTTGATATACTTTGACCCGTCAACCTGATCTAGAATTCCAATGATGCTAAGTATCATGACAATGATCTAGAAACTTGAATGATGACTCAAATATTGATGATAATAATTAGGGTTAGCAAATATATTTCTAAAATACCTAGGTAGATCATCCATCCTCGAATATGCTTGACACTTGAGTAAATATTGAAATTTTGATATAATGTTGACTCTAAATGAATGATCTACCTTAGGGATGAATAGGATTGGAAAACCCTAATCTGGTGTACTTGATATTGGTCTATAATATGATCTTGACCCTAGATCCATATCTTTATTGATCTAGGAACTACTTGAGACCAGGATCTTCTACTCTTGTTGATTTATACTCAAAATCTTCAGTGAAAGGTACGCTATTATATAACTCCTCCTTGATTGTATTGAGGATACTTTTATGTATCTCTTGACCGTACGATTGGATATTTACTTGGATGAGCTACAGTTCTCTATGATTAGTCTTCTATTTTTCTATACTATATTTTGAAAAACATGAAAACATAAATTGCATGCCCATTATGACTGCCCGTATATTGATAATGATGATGATATTGATAATGTTGATATTGATTACAACAACCCCCTCATTTGGAGGTGGGACTTTTACATTGGCTTCCTATGTTCCTATGATGAGAAGGAGCCTAATGACCTTCCCCATCGTGTTGGGGTAATAGAGTCACACAAAATATATAAGCATGCTTTTTGAATTACATCATAATGGGAACTCGTAATAAAAGTTGAATTGCTTGAAAAACTTGTCGAATAAATGTTGGATTTGCAAATTGCTTGTTATTATTTTGAATATAAGTCTTGCCAAGTATACTATTTTGTTATAAATCATTTTGCTTGATTTTGATAGCGTACCGTGCAATTGCATGATTGTGTCTTGATTTTCTTGATTTTAGGCAATACTGAATAAGATCGCTTCCGCACTCATATACTCTGATGACAAAGATAAATCAACTATATCTCCATATTGGGTTAGTTGTTCTTTAAATATCAAGTTTTTGAGTTATTTATTTTGTTATTGTATATGCCAGTGTGATTGATCCTATTGGGCCACTCAGGGATGGCGCTTCAATCCTTTTTCTACTGTCTAGGCAGTGGGATTGGGATTGGGGTAAGAACGGTTCCATGACAAACATCCACTACCATGGTGGGAAAAGAAGCAACATCCACTACAAAGTGGGAACATATCATCAAATATGTCCAACATACACAAAGCATATGAAAAAGAGTCCAAGATATTATCCATGGTCACAAGATCAATCATAAATAAGGTAGTTCCCATGAACCATGATTTTCAAAAGAAAAAGACATTGTGTATAGGCTATTGTCCATAGGATCAAGAGAAAGACAAAAATAGGTTATTTCTCAACATAGAAGAATAGGAGATGCAAACATACATTATGATAGGAAATAGATTTATTGCTCAATATAGAAATAATATGGGATGCAAATCATACCTTAAACCAGGATACTAGAAACTCTCTTCACCAAACTAGTTGTTTCTAAGATCAACCTTTCCTAAATACAAATTACATGCATTAGGGTGTAGGATTCATTTACATATAATGAAACCATAATTCTAGTCCTTTCTCCAAAACATTATATTTTGGACTCCAAACCTAAATCGATTGATTTATTAAGTTTTTTTGATTAGGAAAACATATTTATTTACTAAATTTGGAGTTCATATGAATTCGTTACAAATTTTAGGGTTATTACATTAATTAATTAGATCCTTATTAATTCTTTATTGAAAACATGGAAATAACGCTTTGAACTATTTTTATTAGAAAGAACACAATTTTCTGATTCCAAAACATATTTTTACTTAATTTTTGGACAAGTGAGTTAAAAGATATGATTTTCACAAGATCAACCAATTAGAAAATAAAGAAATTCCAAATAAGCAATAGTATCAGAGAGAGGGAGTGCGGGGCCGGTCATTGCTGACTTGGGCCAATCAACGGCTGTTGGGTCAATAGGTCAACGGTCCACTTTGACTCATCCATGGCCAAGAAAAAGAAGGCAAAAAGATGAAATTACCCTTGATGAAAAAACATATAGATAAGAAAGGAAGGGCATGTAGGTAATTTCCTTTGGGGTCATATTCCCCAGTGTGCTGTGTGATATGGCCGCAAGCAGATCGATTGCTACTTGGTGTAATTTTTGGCAAAATCAAAACTTGGCGCTATTCGAGAAAACTAGATCAGAGAAAGGAAGAGGACAGACAACTGAACTTACCCAAGGCCTTAATTGAGGCGCTGGTGTTGCCAATGGCCACAGAAGGGTGCCACAAGGTCTGGGAAATTTACAAACTTGGAAGCACTCAAAATAAAAGGATGACGAGCAATTGGCACCGAGGAAAAATTCGTTAGGGTGAGGCGAACATCTGGGATGGCTCATATATTTATAAGCTCGAGAGACGATTTCTCTCAGTTTAGGAGTGGAGAGTCTTGGCCCTCAAGAATTGGGTAAATCACACAACGAGAAACTTTATGCAATGGGTCAATAGATGTGGATTTCAACGAGGATTAAGTAGGCTAAAGAATCGTTGAAAATCATTAAGAATCCAACGAGATATCCCGATTTGAAAAATCAACATGTTTTCCTATTCAGTCGAGAGGTAGGAGATGACACGATCACCATCTGATCAGGATGCACATCAATCTTAGTTGTCCATCGGTGTGAAAAAAAAGCTCGTGACATATTAATAATCTTAAATCATAGTTTCAATGGGATTTGAATAAAGTGGTGTATTAAATTCATTTATATTTTTCTCTCTCCTATTTTAAGGGTATTAATGAATCCCAAATTAGGTAAACTTTTACACATAGGCTAATTAAAGCATGTAGATTCCGATTATATAATTAGATTTGCCTTTTGAGAACTTTAAATGTGTTAAATTAATCAAATCCTATTTTCTCTTTCCTCATGCATTAATGACTTTAAGATTCTCCAAATTTTATGAAACTTTACCCACACATCTTATTTAATGTGTTGGATATGAATTTTCCATCAATTTTAGATGTTGGAGTTGTTTGTAAAATTATTTAATATTTTGAAGGTTCTACACACTTTCTATCTCCTGATTTCACCTTTTAAGAAAACTTTCTCCAAATAGGATGAAAATTCACCCAAAGGCTATATTTATTATTTAGATCATGAATCTAAGATTATTTTACTCTTTTGGAGTCATTTATAATATTATTTGATATTTTGGGAAAAAATTAGATCTTCTCTTTCCAAATTAAATTAAATTAATTATTATTATGTGAATAATGTGAAACTTGACTCTCAAGACAATTTGGACCCAATGAACATGTTTCTTAACTCAAATTCCAATTTTTGGGATTCCTTTTAATGAGTTATGTCATAATTAGTATTTGTGACCATTAATATGACATTATCGCTACTATTATTATTTCTCATTCAATAATGGTAACATTATTTCCAAAAGAATTAGGTATGGTTATTTGCATGAAATTTTATATAATTCATTATTATCTCATGTGAAATATTTTGTATGTCTATTATGATCTTAAGACTAATGTGAGAACATTAGGTTACATTAGGGTGATTTACGCATGCATTAACTCATTAGAGTTATATTAAAGATCTTTTAGGTCTAACCTCAACCTTGTTTAGCTAAGTCTAAAAGGTCAAACTTTCAGGGTAGGGTTCGAGATCTAGTATGTTACAACACACCACCCCTTAAAGGGAATTCGTCCTTGAAATCAAAACATCCACATATAAGAAAACAACTTATTCACCACCCCTTAAAGGATTCATCTTATTAGCTATACTTTAGATACAAAGGATTCCACCACACTTCCTTATATCCATACATAAAAGCATCATGCAAAAAGGGAAACATAACTTGTAAAGCCTAACTATATAACTATGGTTCAACTTTTTCTTGTCCTTGGTAATCCTCATGAACTTCTTCACCATCCAAAGCAAAAACTCTTCCAGCTCACCTTTCCACAGGTCTTCCCCTATTATTGTTTCCATTATTCTGATGAGGTACATGAGATGCTTGTTGTTGATCTAGTACTTGCCCATTATGAAGCTTGGGTCATCTCAGTCAGATGTATCCAAATTCATTGCAATAATGACATATCGGTAATCTATCCTTTCCTAGAGCAATAAAATCCTCAGATTGACGATCACCTTCAGGGTGCTTCCTTTTATGATTGTTCTCCTTGTGTGACTGGAAACCATGATATGATTCCACAGCTAAGGCCTTATCCACCATCTGTTGAAAGGCCAAGGATAGTTGTAGAATAAGAGCACGACCCACATTGTAATTAAGTCCTTACAGGAATAGGTTATCCCTACATTCTTCACTTAAGCCAACTGCATAACGTTCCAACAGCAGAAACTTTATACAAAAGTAGAAATGGATAGGGAACCTTGATTCAAACTGTAGAACTCATCTTCTTTCTTCTTTACTGCAGCACTGTAGATGTACTTTCCATGAAAGAGCACCAAGAACTTCTCCCAGGTCATGGTTGAGATGTCATATGTTCTTACAATTCCATTCCACCAAACTCTAGCTGGTCCATCAAGTACATAGGCAGCAAATCTAACCATCTGGTGCGGAGGACATGCCATACCATCAAAAGTCCTCTCTTGAGCTAACACCCAATCATCAAATTTATCCAACCTCTCTAGCTCACCTTCACCTTTGAAGTAGGGTGGTTGCATCTTCATGAACTCCATGATTGAGTACTCCTTAGGTTTGTCAAACACATGTGGATTTTTTAATTTCCCTACCATGGCTGTGGAGAGAAGTTGTGTCAACATGGTCAACTCTTGTTCAGGAGTGATGAATATTCCTGTATAGAAGCAACAGAGGCTGGGGTTTCTTGTCCTATTGATGGTCCACTTCCGGTTGGAGGAGTTCTTTGTGTCACTGGAGTAGTAAAGGGTGTATCCATCCTTGGTATCCCAAACATAGGGTTCTGGGGTGTCTTGTAGGATAAGGATACCAAATGATCTTGGTGAAACTTTAATTCCAAATGATCATGATTTTGAAATCATATTAAACACACCAAAATACATTTACTATAAAATATTCATAAATTTCTAAAGTCAATTGTTATTTTTAATGCACAAAATATTACAATTCTATGTCTGTTAGTAATCAAATTATAATAATTAATAAGCATATTAATCACCTTTGAAAACATTATTCTGAGATATCAGAGATTACAAACTTTCCATAGATATATTATTTGCTTAAATTGGACTTGAAACTTAATAGATATGTATTTTACAATGGTATACCTTTATATCTGTTATGGGTCATCCAAATTTGATCTAGCGGTAAGCACTATATGCTCTTCTTATATTTTCTTTGCCTTATTTGTTCTTTTCTCGCAGACCTAACTTAGGATTCGATTGAGTGGCGACCTGCTAACCTTCATCCTCTTCTCTTATCATCTTCTACTATGCATGCACAATGTGAATGCCATTGCACCCTGTAACCTCATCTTCAGCAGTCCTTGCTCGTGTTGCCGCCTTGGGAGCATATGAAGCTGCTCTGGTGACCTTCATCCATCCTCCTGATTCATGATTCCAGAGATTCCAACCGCATCACCGATTAGTTATATGTATCTAGTAACCTTCTTGTCCTTGTTAGTTTGATAGGGAAATCTGGGCTTTCATCTATAGGTAGATGCCAGTGATATCCATCTATTATTGAGGACCTTTGTCACTCACATAACTCCTTACACTTCTCCCTTACCAAGTTCACATCGCCAGGCACTCTCCTAGCAGTGGTGGCCTGAACACACAACCTTTCTTCTATCACCGATCTACATCACGACACAACCACATCTTGGTTCTCCGATGCTTTACCACTGCACAACACCGGGTCAAAAGCCTTGGCAAGTATGGAGCTAGCCCTGACTCCCTCGACAAGGATGGATCTAGCCTTGAATCCCATGGAACCACCCCTAATGTGCCTTTCTAGAGTGTTGATTCTTTTGTGCTCTGTGTGCACTACGACTCCTATCCACTAGAGTTGAGGAAGTATCCTTTTCTAAGGAGTACACCGACCCTCCTCAACCTTCCCCTTTGCCTCGACCCTATCTCGGGTCATCACTGCTTCTATAGAAAGGGGGAGTTGATAAACCCTCAAGACTTCTTCTCTTATATAGGAACACATCAGTACATCCCCTGAAACTTCCTATACCTACTGGATTCTAAAAGTAGAGGGGATCCTACAGGAAGCTGATACCTGGTTTCCTTACTAATGCATCCTTTAACCACATGATATTCATGAACAAAATCTCAATATTCTCATATTTTCTTTAAGTGGTTAGATAAATCCAAAGTTCTCCTATTTGAGCTCCTAGATTATCTTATTTTATTACCATTAATCATGTTGATTACAACTTATACCAATCCATCATAACAACGAAATATCAATCGTAACAATGAAATATCATTTACTCACTGATTAATTCCTATTTTCTATCTTTTATAATACAAATTAAAACTTTTAGAAAATTGAACTTCAATGATATTATCTTTGTATCAATGATAAAACCCTGAATTGTATACTTATATAACCTCGTTCCACTAAAAATAATCTAAATGTAACTATTTGGTCACAGATAAAATTCTTCAAATGGGCACAAATATCATGCTTATTTCAATACAACTTATTATTTTAAACTATCTACTTAACAAGATATTCATCATAAACCACTTATGGAATATGTATGACACCATCTTCTAGACGCCAAATATATTAATGGGTCACAAATTAAAATGAAGTATAATATTATGTGTTTATTCAATTCAACTCAAAGGGACCTCAGAATCATAGTTCCTATTATGACTAGGATGCTTACCATTCTTGAAAGATTTCTTAAACTTAGGATTGAAATAATTTGGTTTCTTCTTGGTTTTTACATCATCTACTAGGTTGACATATGTATTGACCTTAACATCCTTTCCATGTGATGGAATTCAATTTGAAGGTATTTCACTAAGGAGTAAATAGTTAACCTATCATACTTATGAAGAATAGACTTGGCAAAGTCCTTCCAGGATGGAGGGAGATTTTCCATTAAGGTTTCCACTTGCACATACTCCTGAGGCTTTTAACCACTAGCAATAGATTTTGATATCATATTTTGGTACTCAAGTACTTAGGTTGGAACATGCTTATTATCCACCATACTGTTTTCATACCATTAACAAAAGAATATTTTTCTAACCCAATACCTTGCATTCCAAACTTGTCATTCTAAACATGCAAAAGCTTAAGGGGAGAAGGTTGTTTGTGGTGAATGTCATAAGACCCGTCAGAAAGAGCAGACAAGATCCTACCATGACAACGATACTCTATTTCTTTGGGTATCTTGGCATGATAAGATGGAGAATATGGATCACTATAGGTGAGATCAGGGCATCAATATCATTAGGAAATGAATTAACATGTGGTTCACATTCCTCGGGTGGTGCGATAGTAGAAACTAAAACTAAGGAAGTGAGTCAAAATTTCATCTTTTGTTGCCACTTAAGAAAGTATAAACCCATGATATTTTGGGTCTAAGACTAGCTATGTCTTCCATGGTCATCATAGTAATAGGTTCCGTATTATATACACCGTAAATGATTCAAATTAAAAAAAACAAGCAGTATCTAGAAATTTGATTTTGTCTTCTCCAATGTTGGATATATTTTGTAATTTTTAGTTACTATTTTGCAACCTTTACTTGATAAATCAACATATAACATGAAAAAAATAATGGAGATTATGAGTTTAGAAAATCTAGTGGGTGAAGGTGTGTCACAAATATCACTACTGTGAAGACAAAATCCACAACTCCTATGTACGAGCTTGTACAACGACTTGCCTCCCATATTCAGTTCAGGTACTGCCTCTCGTTGCTAGTAAGAGAGTAGTTTCGAACAATCTGTTGGCTCTCATACATTGCTGGAAAATCATGTCGCAAGAATCACACTCAGATGCAAAAATAGTGGGTTACAACAGGTGGAGAATGAGGAAGAAGATGAGATGGAATAATGGTGATTCAGTCACC
Source organism: Alisma plantago-aquatica (assembly GCA_963693085.1). Lineage (NCBI taxonomy): Eukaryota > Viridiplantae > Streptophyta > Magnoliopsida > Alismatales > Alismataceae > Alisma > Alisma plantago-aquatica. The sequence goes on from OY856410.1 coordinate 255,227,911, forward strand.
TATTGGCAATGTGGTGGAGGCCACACATAGCACATAAAAGTAACACACAGATTGTACTAATCTGCATGCAACATTTCTCTAGCATTTAGTCATTCTTACAATGTTTTTAGATGTCTTGGGTGTTCTCATTGTGTTAGCAATGGATTATACATGTCCATTTCATAGATAGATGAATGACGTAGGATAGGCTCCCAAGATAGCCATTTTCCCATCCATAACTTATTGGTTAACAAGTTTGCAAAGAACTTGTTTGTTGGGCATAGCCAAATAATAATCGAAGGGACTCAAACTAGCTAACTAAAAGGTTGATGAATCTGGATTGGAAAGGGGGTATAGATTGGTTTAAAGAGATTTATAGTTTGGATGGATCAAGGCAATTGCCTTTCCAAGCAAAAAAAAAATGGGAATTTGTGCATCTTCAAATTTGCAAACAATAGAAATTAAAATGTTTGTTCAAGAAAACAAAATTAAGGAACTTAATTTTATAAAAATATCAAATAATTCACATGAAACACAACCCAATGCACCGAATGGAGACGGGTTGGGCCAGACATGGCATGGTGTGGCGTGGCTGAGGTTTGTGTGTATGTGCATTTATTCATCAAATCCCTAAAGCACATACAAGCCTAGTCAACCTTATATTTAAAAGCCTAAATAAACATCCACAAGTCTCTGGTATCCAATCTCATTTAAGTTGATCCCTCTTACTATAGAAGTAAGCAATGTGGGATAAAAGATGGCTGGAGAGATTTCAAAATACATACACAATTGTGGTTGAAAATCAGTAGGGTGAGGGACCCCATAGAACAACCCCACTAAGTAGAAAAATTATGTATAAACTTAAGGCAAAGTTCTTTATTATCATACCTGTAACATCAATGAAAATATGCATCAATAAAATCATCAAGGAGAGATTCAAATGTGACAGACTATTTTCTGGCTCAACGGAAAGCATCATCTTCTAACAAATTAGCTCTTCGATGACTGGAGTCCTTGGTCTTCTTAGAAGAAATAGCATTAGTTAAAAATGTACTAGTAAGATAGGAGGTCAGAGACTTGTCTATCATGTCAATATGAGAAGAAACAAGATTTTTCTAAAATCTATTACTTTGTTCGCATCAAATGGTCCAAAGCATGTAGACATATAGAGATAATTTTAGAGGGTTTAGATTTTAAATCGATACAAGCTAAAGTTTTTTATTTGTCGAAAAGAAGTTTTTGAGAAGGGATTAGGATGGCATAGATAGTGTGAAAATGTGAACGCCTTTTAGTAATGATTTCCAATTTGAAGAATCTTCTAAATTTTGAATTGTGTTCTAGGGATTATTGTCGGAGTACTGTACTATGGCACAAAGGATGTCCTATCAATAATAAAACTATGCACACTTTTACACTCACAATAGAATGGGTCAATATTAGTATTGGGTAGAATCCACATGGAATCAATATAATTGAACACTAAACAGTTCCAACTAAGCATGGTGCAAATAAAAAAAAGTGGTCGGTCGATTTAGACGCAAATTAACTAAAATTGGCCCAAATTAACTTTCAAAAGATTAATTAAGTGCAAATGGTACTAATCATATGATGAACAATTACCAAAACAAATTTAGTTCTCTCTCTTATCCATATCTCACACTACATTAAGACTAATGATTTTCAACTATTAACTACATAAGAGGATATATTACTCATATCTCAACTCATAACTCTAGAAAAAGATATTAGGATCTCTTAGATATCTCAAAAGAGAGTCGTAAATCCAACCTTATCACTACACAAACAAGGATATCGTAGCATGTGGGTAAATTTGTTACTTTCATGTAATAAAAATTAAATCTCTAATTGTCCTCCATTAAACTTGTATCTCTTGTGGGTAAATTTGTTACTTTCATGTAATAAAAATTAAATCTCTAATTGTCCTCCATTAAACTTGTATCTCTTCTGAGATACAAATTTAGGGATATAGATAATCTAGGCCTTTGATTCTCATGTAATTAACAACAAGTAGATAAATAAGAAAGAAGATTCATGATATGAAAGTTTATTATTTATTACATAACCAATATGTGTCATTTAGGCACCAAATATAAAGAAAACAATTCTATATATTGATTAGTGATGGACAAATAGGGTTCAACATCATCAAACCTACAAGTCTTATGGAGCAATGGGAATGAAATAGCAAAGGAAGAAGAGAAACAAAATACAACACTTATAGATGAGTTATCTTTTACAATGGATTTGTACTTTAAATGCCCCAAGCTTGAAGAGAGAGAGAGAGAAATGTACGTATAAATCCTTCTTCTTATTCCTTTAATCCTTTTCAAGATTTGAGTCATCTCTATTACATCTTCACAATTTTGGATGGAAAAAATGAAATGTGTCTCTAAATAACTTTCCTCCCACTCTTAATATTTTTTTTCACTTTTATGGAGCTATGTCGTGTGCCCCAAAAAAATTCAAATGGAAGAATCAAAGCCATTCGTCATGTAGTGTACGTGATTGTGAACATTATGCTTGAGGTAGTGGGGAGAGTTTACTGATAAGATTTCATGATTTGTCATTGACTAAGCATATTGTACATGATGATGATCACCAAGGTTGCCGCTACTGATGTGGTACACACTGTGTATAGATGTGACACATCACACATACTGAGTGAGTTTATCTAAAATCTAGGATATACATACCATCCATACATAGTCACATGTCATGCAAAAAACGTGAAAAACCAAAGTGAGTGTCTCTATGGATACATAGTGTGCACATGAGGGTTCATAACATGCTTCTGTATTTAAAGGTCTTGTCTTCATTTTCTAGAGTTTCGTTTCTAATGATGGAGGGTGCATTAGTTCTAAATGAACCAAAGTTCATGATATCTATATCAAAATACCTCCATATAGTCTAAATAAAAATAAAGAGACAAAGTACTCAATGATGAAGTTATAAGATTAAAATATATCCAAAGCATGAAATTTGGATCCTTATATGCACCGAATTTGGATTGTTTAATGCAAGAAATTAGGGGGTAAAAGTAGTATGAAATATATTATCAAACCATCCAAGCTTGAACCATTGCTTGTCCTCAAGCATTAAGATCCCCAACAAGATTAAAAAATATAGCATGCATTCAAAAGATGATATTGAAGTAATGTCAATTAAAAATTTTATGTGTTCATTAGATTGTGGACATGAATGAAAGTTTATATTATTTAAAGTTCTGTTATTAAGTGAGATAAACAACCAAGATCTCCCCCTATCCTATAAAATACATGGTTCTATAATTTTTATCCCCAAACGACAACCAAAAGACTCCCAGTTAGGAGTTCTTCATCTCATCTCAACTGTGCATTCCTACTTTCATATGAAGAGTTTTAATATTTTGCATTTGGGGCACATTGAAATCCTATTTTAAATTAAGATCAAGCTAGCCAATCCTCGATACCATATTGTTATTCGAACTTAGTTTTTCATACCAAGTGGGCTGCTATTACCACTTTTTCTATTTTTAAGGATTTACACATTAGTTCAAGGACTTTTCAAAAAGCACATGAAATTGTGACTAGATCAGTGTTTTAAGCTAGGTTGCAAATTAAGTGGGAAATTTATAGACTCTTTGTCAATAGAATGGACATGAACACAACTCAAGCTAGATATGAGTTTCTCTAAGTCATATAGTCCTAGAGTTTTATTATAAAGCACTCTATATTAGTTGATTTAAGACAATAACATAGAGGGCTACCTCTAGTCTCAAGAGATAAGATTGATAAATTGAAATAATTTTGACACTTACAATGGTCATTTTCATAATTCATATCCTTGAATAAATTACAACACTACATCAACTTTAGGTTAACAAGCTCAATTAAAAAGATTTCAAAGTGCAACATGCTTATCTCATCATTATCTCGAATTTTTTTGAACAAGATCATGGTATAGGAAATGACATCTGATGGTGAACAAGTTCAAAAATAAAATAGTGTACCCATTTTACATGATTCTTAAAAAAACAAATTCATTGATTTTTTTTCTAGAAATGAATTTTTAATTACACAAACACACAATATAAATAAATATGCTCACACTAAATAACAAACAAAAAACAAAGATGGTAATGTTCAACCATGATGCATATATGAAACAAGAAGAAAAGATGCTACATAAACATGACAGGCACACATGCATGATGATACAAATGCATAAAGAGAAGACACACAACAAACAACTAAATAGAAAGTATAGTTTCCACCCCCCCCCAAATTTATTCAAAATTGTGCCCACGCTACAAGGATATTTTTATGCAAGTAACAACTAGATGCTCACTGTGGGGAGTCAAGATCAAAGGACCCTAGTTGTTGTTTGAGCCACAAAGGCCAGTCATAGGCGTCATGCTATCCTGAAGTGTTGCTCCTCATTGTGATACATAGAAGTAGATATACTCATGGTGTGCATAAGAGTATTGACAAAATGACTCATTTTAGAGTAAAAGATTGATAATGTATCACTACGGGATGACATAAAATGATCCAGACATGTTATGCATTGTGTCAAAAACTAGCTTTTTGGAGAATTCATTTGTGTATGTTGTGTTCAAGAACTACCTTGATATGCTTGTCTTCACTAGTCTTTGGGAATTTTATAAAGATTTGGCACACCGTGTGCCGTAGATGGCACATCTTGCTCACATATAAGTGATTTCTCTAGAAATATGTACAACTATATGCATAATGTGCACACCGTGAACATGCCACACATCCTTACCATTTTTAAACCAAACTCCTTCTAGATGTGGGAATGTCATGCTTGACATTAAGCACAGTCTCAAATTTGGCATAGGGACTATGTTCGGCCAAGTTGAAAATTTTGGGATTTGGGAATTATGCAGGACATTTGGGAAAAAGACTATCAATATACAGTAAAAATATGCCAAATGATTTGGGAAAAAGGTTGGACAAAATGGACGATATATATATATATATATATATATATATATATATATATATGTATGTATATGTATATGTATCTGTGTGTGTGTTTACATATACACACATATATATACACACTAAGATTAAGTTAAAGTCTTAATTAGTAGAAAATGAGAAGGTGTGCGAAAAAACATACAAAGGGAAGAATATTCCAAATGTGAATAATTCATGAATTATACGAGTGTAATATTAAGGAATTGAGAGTTATTCATTTGTTTGATATGTCTAAAAAATTCACATTTTAAATGTGACTTTTTTTATAAAGTTATTGTATATTATGACTATGACAAAAATCACAATTTGCAGAGATAATATGTTGATGTTTGTTTATTTCCTCCCATTAGTATCTTTCTAGGAGCACATAGCATCATTATCTTTCCAGGAACTAGCATCGTGATTTAAGGTCATTATATAAACATGTATATTTATAGTTATACCATACAAGTGAACATAACAAAACCAAAAAACACAGATAAAAGCTTTGCTTTCCTCTAATGAGCACTTGGATTTATTTTCCCTCAACCAAACTTATTTCTAAAGGATTTTATCAACTAAGGACCAGCAAGTAGAATGTTTGTACAACTTGTGGGAACTCATATCCCAATGAACTTCCACCCATTGTCCATTGACTTTGAGTGTTTCACCTATATTTTTATTGAGTTCAATAGAAGCATAGTGAAACGCTCTTTCAACTCAAAATGGCAAAGGTGATCTTGATTCAAATTTTGAAGAAAAAGTCTCATGATAGGATTTGTAAAGAAAAATGAGTTGACAATGTTCGATAGTCCTACTTAGGATTTTAATAACATGCCATTTCTTGACCCTCTCTTTATACAATTCAGAACTTTCATAAGCATCGTGTCAAATCTAATCTAGCTCACTCAATTGGAGTAGTGTCACCCCTTTAATAACATTCATGTCAAAGCTTAGTTTTTGATCGGACAATATGGTCTATGTTCAAGTTCAAGGAGTAAATGACAAGATTTTCCATAAAGTAGCTGATATATGGACACCTACCATTTTTTTAAAGGTAGTTTGGTATGCCCTAAGAGTATTTCCAATGAGTATGAACCAATTCCTGTAAAATCAGAAATTATTTTCTCTAGAATTTTGTTCACTCCTTTTTGTAAGTTTTGAAATTTTAAAATTTTACTTAACCATAATGTAAACATAGAACTTTATGATTTACAAATAAAATATGTGTATTACTAAATAAAATAATTTGTAATATCTAAATGATATCAAATACATCCAATAAGTCATTTAATTGAGGAAAACAAGGCAAGATTAATGAAAAGTGAGGCACGACGTCTTACATTTCTTGATAAAAGGCAATGAATGATTACTAGGGTTAATTAAAAATGGGTAGTAGAGTTATAAACATGAGAGGGACTTATGTATAGAACATCTAAATACTTCCTATTGGATCCTAGATGGGTGATTAGATGCTCTAGAGGGGGGGTGAATAGAGCTGAATGCGCTTAAAAAAAATTCATTAGACCTTCAAGATATATCACAAGATAAGGTTGCTAAATAGGAAGTTTGAGTGAAACTAAAACATTCATAGCAAGGGAGAGAGATATTGAACATACACCAATTGACAAGCTATTTAGAGTGGTTCCACACTTCAAACTAGAAGTGAGTCAGTCTACTACCTAGAGAGGTCAACCTCTAGGATTTCTTAACCATTGCACTCTTATATTCATTCATAAGACTTATAATACATGATTAACCAAAGGAATTACCTATCCAATACAAAGAGTCTTCAAGCTTACCAAGGACTTACCCACTTTGCAATGAGTCTTCGGCCTTCACCAAGGACTTACCCACTCTTGCACAAGTCTTCATCCTTGTAGGGATTACCCACTCTTCTTGGATCTTCATCCTTTGACTTCACCTTCACTCAGAGAAGCTTCCACCAAGGACTTACCCACTTGAGCAATGAGTCTTCTATCTTCACCAAGGTCTTACCCACTCTTAGTCCAAGTCTTCATCCTTGATCTTCACCAAGGGACTCCTTCCCTTGTTTTTCTTCACCTCTCTTAGACAAGAGAGAGAACCTTCATCTTCATGGTTGAAATGAGAGATAGGGAGGTGGTGGAAGTGAGAGCCTCACAAGATATACATGTAGAACTAGCTCTCTTAAAAATTTCCTAATCACTCTAATGAATGTAGCAAGTGATTAAGCTTATAGAGAGAGAGAGGAGGCTATAGGAAGCACTCAACTATAGAATAGGAACCTCACGTAGAGTTTTGCATTGAATGTTCAACCTTGGAATGAAGCCTAAGGGGTCCTATTTATAGCTGGGGATGCCCCTTAGCCTTTAGGAACACTTAAGAATGAAAACTAGCCATTTTGTGGCTTGCAACATATATATTTTCACTTGTTGCAACTCCACAACAGCTAGAAACACTTTTCTGCACTTTTCCGTACAATGCAATCGGTCGAGTTTCTATAAAGGTAACTCGACCGATCCCACTAAAAGACAAGACCAATTTAGGCCATCGGTCGAGTTTGTCCTGGGGTAACTCGATCGATTCACTTAAATCAATTTTGGTCAGTAGAGGGATCGGTCGAGTTCAGTGAAGTGCAAACTCGACCGAGCAAAAGTCATTTTTAAGAACCAATCAGGATCGGTCGAGATTGCAACTCGACCGATGAACAACCTGATGTGAATTTTGGAAAATGGCTTTTGAGTGCTTAAACATTCGATCGAAGTGCTCTTTATTTTTTCTAAGATTAATTACAAGTCATACAATCATTACAAGTGATTTACAACATGATTCTAATGGATTTACATCATATTCCAAAAATGTGCACTTATATTGACTTTGACTTGTCTTTTCTCCAATTTGATATGCGCAAGTTAGGACATTTGGAGTGTGTCTATACCTAATCTGAAATCACTCAAGTAGAGACATTAGAAACAAATAAGTGTAATGGTTTAGTCATCATCAAAACAAGGGTTTAGTCAATTTAGACCTTGAGTCAACACTTCCACTCTCAGACAAACAACTTTTGAAAAGATGCAATTGCATGTTCACACTTGTACCCATAAATTGAGTTTGAGGACCCACTTTCCTATTCTATTTGGAAGAAAAAATCTAGGATAGTATCATAGTCCTAATAAACTATAGTTAGTAGGTACCCTTTTATTCAGAAAGAGACGAAAGATAATTCACACAAGCTATATGCTACACTGTCGAGCCAACTCAATAAGGAGTGGTACACACACGGGTTTTGGGCACTAAACCTACATCACATCATCAATATTGACCTCTAGTTCATGCGAACAATATGAACACATGCACTCAAATAAAAGGTAGTTCTCCAACTTAGAGTTAAGCATTATAGGATTAAACTTTCCTTCCATCTGCATAAAAGAGGAAGTTACAAACAATTTGATATTAACCCATGCTAGCTTTTGAAACTTGGATAAAGCCATAAAACTAAAAACAATTTGACAAAAGGATAATGTATTAAAAAAATCTTCAAAAAAAAAAGATTTTCTTTATCAATACTAAGATGAAGGATCATCTTCGATTATATAAGCATCAAGATCATAGGCAATATGTAAGGACCCTAACCCACGTTTTGGGATAACCCTGTTTTTTTTGCTTAAGTGTGTTGCTTAAATCCTTGCTCTAATCATTTAAGATGTAATTGGGGCATATTGGAGGTTTGTGCTCTTTGTTTGAGCTTGTTGCTTGATGCCTGTGTTTTGTGGTGAGGTTTGGTGCAAACTTACAATTTACCCAGAGTAGGGGTTGATGTGCAAGTTTGCCACCTCTAGAGTGTTTCTTCTCTCTCTTGGCATCATGTAGAGGAGAGAGGAAGTGTTGGGCACCTTGTTTTGGTCTTGGTTGAGTGGTGACATCCTTGGTGATGTTTTGGGCACATGTTTGAGGTGTGCTTTGCTCATAAGAGTATTGTCTCGGGCTTGAGAGCCTTAGTGAGACCCTATATCGATTTTGGGTTGCCTTGAGGAGGCTTAATATCGGTTGAGGGTGTCTTGAGGGACATCATATCGGTTTTTGGAATCTTGAGGATCACCATATTGGGTTATGGTGACTCTAAAGGAGTGCCATATAGGTTTGTGACCTAGGGTTCCATCTCTATTAGTTTGTGATGGGGGTGGATGGGTGTGTCAACCTTGACCTTCCTCAGTGACCAAATGAGTGAGACATAGATCCTATCACCTTGTTGCATGGTGTTACATGCGTCCCTTCTTCTTGGACAAGTGTCTTCTAGTGTTCTAAGGTGGTGAAACTTTCCCCTTGCTCTCTCTCTCATTGGCCATATATATATACCCCTTTCTTCCCATGCAAGAGAACCCTTTTAGTGATCCTTGATTTCTCTCGTTGGTGGCCAACCTTGAGCTTGAAGATCACTCTCCCTTAGAGATTGGTGGTTGAGCCAAAAAGCTTGTGGTTCTCTCTTGCATATTCTTCCTTGGTAAGCCATGGTTCTCTATCTTTCTTTCTATCCTTCTTTCTTCTTTTCGGCCATGGACCTTGGTATCTTCTTTCCTCTCTTTTTCTCTCTTTTAACCTTGGTTCTATCTTCCTTCTTGGAGGTGTTGTGCTTAGAGGATCTTCTTCCTCTACCTTGAGTTTGTGAGCTTGGAGCTTGACCTTGGAGCTTAGATCTTGGTGGTTGTTCTTGAGGCGGATTATATAACTCTAAACCTACTTTGTTATCATCACCTTTCTACTTGTTATCTTTCTAGTTGTCCTTAGCTCGTTATTCCTTGCTTTTTAGTAGCTATTCTTGGTAGCCTTACGTTCTATTTTTAAGAATAGAACCTTGCTAAGTTTCTACCATGAGATGCACTTTTCTTTTGCCTTGTTAGTATCGTCATCTTGAGGTAGAAGATGACTAAACTGACATGATGTGCTAAACCAATATGACATACTAAATCGAGATTCTCTTTGCTAAATTGATATACCTACCATGATTGGGTTTGTTATGATATCATGATGACTAGTGAGGAAGAGTGTTGAGTCTCCATACCTTAAGTTGAGTATGGAAGTCGACATGGGTAACCCAAATCTGATATCCATGTAGCCCGACACACATGCAAGCTGATACACCCTAACCCGATACACCTAGAGTTGAAGAGGGAAACATATCCCTTGAGGTTCAATCGATACAACCAAACCCTACTGGATGATATCGTATGGAGATCTATGTGGCCGATACACAAAGGGGCACATAGGCCAATACCCTAGTTGATGGGTAGGATGATACCCTAGTTGAAGGTGAGACTGATACCCTAATGGATGGTGAGGCCGATACCTTATGAGATAGTGTGGCCGATACATTTTCTCATTCACATCTAGATTGATGTCCTTTGTTGTGCCTTGGTTGACACCCTCTCATTGAGGTGTTAAGCCTGATACAAAGTGATGATAAACCAATACTCATCCTTGAGTTGGTAGGCCAATACCCTAATGGATGGTGAGGTCGATACCTTGTGAGATAGTGTGGCCGATACACTTTCTCATGCACCTCTAGACCGATGTCCTTTGTTGTGCCTTGGCCGACACTCTCTCATTCAGGTGTTAAGAACAATACAAAGTGATGATAAACTGATACTCATCCTTGATTTGGTAGGATGATACCCTACCTAGGTTGGTTGCCCGATTCCTAGGGTTAACCAATACCCTTTGTGATGTGTAGTGATGCATCTTGTTGATGCTAGGGTTACATGGTGTGATGTGATACCTTATGGTGTAATCATGTGTATGATGTTGAATGCTAGACCTCTTTACATGTTTCATAATAATGATAGAAATATGTTTCCACATATCTAAATATACTTCATAACGATGAATGAAGTAATGATCTAAAAGATGGTTGTTGATCCAACCTTGTAGACCCTAATTAAATGTGAAACCCTAATTGCCATGATGTAAAATGTATGATGTAAAGGTATAGCATGGGTTCTATGAGATGATGATGCTTTGCCTTCTTATTATCAACCTCTAACCATGCATGTGATACTAATTGATGTACATATCCAGGTATGAGTTATGGTGGTTATGATGTGATGGACATTGGTCCTTGTGATGGACATGTGGTCCTTGTGATGGACATTGGTCCTTGTGACAGATACATGGTGAATAATAAGCATAAAGAAACTTGATGTGATTCAATATGTTTTGGGGATGAGCCATGCCCTATTTATGTAGATCTTGTTTAGAGGTTATACGTTGTAACTTGATTGATGCTTAAATATGTTAAATTGATCTTGTTAATCAAGTGAAATCTAATAGTGTAGTTTCCATGTGCCATAGATCCATTCCAGTGTCAGTTTTATTGCTGGACGGTGAAATGAGTTTAACTCAGAGCATATATTTTTGAATATGCAGGATACAAGTCGAGTAATTCCTTGTATCCTTAAATACATGATGTGTGAGACGGCCATGCGTGAGCCGATCTTGTTGTGATATGGATGGCCATGTATGAGCCAATCCTTTTGTTAGAACAGCCATGTGTGAGCCTATTCTTCTAGCACTATACCTGTGCTAAGGTGGGCTAGTTATGATTATATATGTGGATGGCCATGCGTGAGCCAATCCCTGATCTTGGCTATATTCCATTTTTACAGTGAACTGACATGTCTCTGTGGTGTTTTCTCTTGTGTTGACCAAGAGGTGTGGAGAGGTCGTGGATTCTGGCTCTTCCATTAGACCTTGTGTGGCACCGATTCCAACTTATCAAGTAGATGATTGGATTTGGGTGGTACGACTCAAATTCTCGGGGCATAATGAAATACGTATTCAGCCATATAGTATAATTGTATAGGATCAAATATGAAAACATTGGTTGAGACCTTGCTTGATCTTTATACAATGTTGTTGATAGAAAATATACATGTTCTTCATATTCCTTTTTAATTATTAAGATGTTTCATAATTCAATAGCAATTTCTCTTCATGTTAATAATCATTACTTGCTTTATATTAGTTGTACATATACTGCTACTCAGTTTATCTTATTGGTGATAATAATAGAGTTGGCGGTGAGTTATATCTCTCGATGAGACTGTGTGTGTCACCCCATTGGTTAAATACCTTTTTAGGTGGATGAGCACGAAGAGGTAGAGATCGTGCAGAGGAGGTTGAGCAGCAGCCAGAGGAGTAGTAGCTGATAAGGTTGGAAGTCCTACTGGATGTCCTTTGTTGATAGAGTCCTAGACTCGTCCATGTACACTCGAGTCTTTGGGAGCGTTTTGTATATATTTTGCAAACATCCTATCTTTATGTGCTTTTTGTATATCAGATATGATAACATCATGTATATATATGTTCTGGAACAATGCTTTCATTTCAGGTTGACAACATGCCTTGTGAATGCTTTCAGGCATGAAAGGACTTATGTGTAAAGGTTCTTGCTATATGGATGTTTATGAAAAATGTTTTAATTTTTAGTGTTTTCTGCTAATAAGTTTGTTAATCTCTCTTCCGCAGTTTTGTTTTGAGTAATCTCGCTTTGTGTGGCACTGGACATCACACAATACATGTAATCCCCATATAGAAAAAATAAAACCCTACAAAGAGAAATGATATCCCAAATTAGAAGAAAGACTCTCATAAGTAGTAGTAGTAGTAGTAGTAGTATCAAATAGATATATTTAAATACTAAGGGAAATAATCTAGACAAGACATTGACCCAATCAATTACTTGGGCATTTAGAGAGGAGTCTAAAAGTAAGGGGTCATGGGGGAGGGAGGCTGAGGATCCTTACCCCCATCCCCAAATATATGTAAAGGTGATGTGCACATAAATGTTCTACTATGCGAACCATTTGGGTAAATTGGTCTAGGATATACATTGATATAAGTCAAAACTAAATCCAATTATATAGAAATCTAAAAAGAAGAAACTCTTATACTAAATTCTGGACAAAATAAGAAACTTTTGAGTGTGGATAAGGCCAAACAATTCTTGTACCAGATCGAGTAGGTCCAAGACTAGAACATATAATATAAAATCTGATAAAAATATAATATTACACTATAATTGTTCAATATCTCACATAATGTTATAATGTAGGGACATCATTTCTTGTGTAAATTCAATTTACAGTTCATGACTTGTCCTGGTTATGCTTATCGAAGAGGGTGCATATAAGTTGGTGGGCCTGCTCCCCTGGGCACTTCCTCGACCCCATCCCCATGTAGTTTTCACCCTTACTTCCAATTTATAGTTCCTCTCACGACGAACTCTACATACCTGGGGTGTCTAAAATGTCAGCTTCTTGTCTTGCATGTATGGTTCTTTGGGTTGGCTTTGATGAACTTCAACTTCTGTGGTAGGTAGCAATGGCCTCTTCCTTCTAATGGGTTCTTGTCGTGTCCTTAAAAGATGAGTAGTTTCTTTCCATCCCACCCTAATCTTAATAAAAATAATTCCATGTTACAATGATAATATTGTGTAAGGTACATCTAGAGGCTTACTATGGGGTGTTAGGGTGAAAGAACCTGGTCTACTATCATGGCCAAGTACGCCAATTGTAGATTTTCTATTTATTGGGGTCCACCTCTAGAGCATAATGGTATGGTTAGTGTTGTTGGTTATTGTGCAAAAAATCCAACTATCTAAGGATAGAAGACATATACCAGTACTATCAACGGGGGGCTAGAACTAGTGTTCTAGTAGTCTAGACTAGTTGAGTGTTGCATGAAGGAGGATGACACGAATGTGTACATCTACTTCTAGTCGGGTGTGTACCATGTACACTCTATCTTGTTTTGTTGTGGGAGGCAGTGTAGCGAGAGATAAAGATGTTGAATAAAGATCAATTGTGTCTTGGAATTTTGAGAAAGACGGTGGTGCCTAGTGGTGGAGGAATCTCTAACATCATCTCTTTATTGCAAGAAAAGGGGAAGGGGTAATGACCTAGGGCACATTGGTCTCCATGTTTGAGAATTTCCCTCCTTTATAAAAGTCAAACTCCTGTGGGTATACATGATATGTTGTTATGAGGTCACATAGTGTCACTCAAAGTTCCTTTAGTAAGTTGAAAAAACACACACACATAACATGTATAGGGTGACAATTGTCATGTGCAATGTTAGATTGTTTGCCTTTGTGTCACGCATAGGGTACTACGTGCCATCATGGGTACACTTCGTGATTCACCTTGTGTTGAATTGAGTTGTTAAAGGAGAGTTGGGATGGAGTTTTGCTTCAGAACACGTCATGTGTGGTACTTTCAAAACTCCTTATATTTCTAAACATGTGCATGTTATGCCTATAATGGGGCACAATGAGTTCTAGAGATATTTAACCTCCTTTTGTCTAGGTCAACTGCATTGAATTTTAGCTAAACTAAACAAATAGCATATATCACAAATGAACTACATAGAATATTTCTCACACATTGAACTTAACAGGTTAAATATCTCTAGGCATATATCGATTCTTTAGAACATTGTTATCACCATGTTACCAACCTATACATGCATTCTATCACGTCATCATAACTTTAATTTGCTTCTTTTAGAACTAAGATTTATAGCTTGCACTACCTTCTTTTGCAGCTATAGTACACTATATAACTTAGTTATCAATTCACTTTCCCAACACCAATATAAGAGACTAGCTGATAAGCACTGCTTCTGGAATATTCACCCCGCAATGCTAAGATCACTTTTGCATTGCTTAAACAACTATGATCATATGGCTTTTCCAACTACTAAAACCACTTTCGTAGTAGTTAATAGTCAGCTACAATATGGTGATCAATCATAAATATTTAATGGCCTTATATTTCCAGTCATACTTCACAGAAGTAAGCAAACCACAATCAATTTATTGTGACCAATCATAATTAAAATAATTATCTTCTTTATCAAAATTGGAAGTAAAGATTATATTGAATTAAGATAAAGCATGCATAGAGTTAACACTGAAATACTCCTGAGTCTTAAAGAATGGAGGTTTAGCCCCTCATGCTCAAATACAAATAAGAAGGAGGCCATGGAAAATTCTAGAAAGGTGATTGTGGACTCTTTGTCTCCTCCTTGAATTTTGTTTCCTCCAGAGAAGGATGTTTGGATGGCCTCCACATGATATGCCTCCAAATGAGATGTCTTGTCCATGGGATAGATGCCTTTCTCCACATTAGAGATGACTCCAAATGGGAAGCCTTGCCTACAAGTCAAATGTCTTGCTCCTTGGTAGAGATTTCTCATGGTTTCTACCCCCTTTGATTTATATAGGAAAACCTAGGGCACCATTTGGTTGTGGATCATCAAATGTCTCTTGTTAGGAACAAGTCCATCAGATGAATGTCATTGCCGCCCACTAAAGTCAGTGCCCTCCATTCATCCTTTTTATCACTCTTTAGGGATTGAATTCATGGTGCCACTGACTTGGGTCGATGATACCGAGATGCATTTTGACTCTTTCCCTCCTAATTGATCCTTCTATGTCTTGATAGTGGACAATATCCTCTTTAGGCGGTACCACTACAATAAATCAATGGTACCAACTTTGTTCTATATTGACTGGGCCAGATCTACAATTTAAGCAACAATATATTAGGCAAATCATAAAATAAAGAAAATTTAGTCTAAAGACATGTGAAATGAATAATATTGATGTACAAGCAATTTTTAGGTAATTTTTGCAAAATGTTCATAAATTACATGAGTATGGTAGAAATCACCCATAAATCATGCCTGAATAAGCCCCAATTTTGGTAGAGAAATCATGTGCATCCAAATCCACTAGGCTTGAATGTTGCTTGTCCTTAAGCAACACTACTTTGAATTTGGTTGAAAAGTTAATAGAGATACATATATGTGAACTAAATCATTATAATCATCATTGACTTAGTGACCCCAAACTGATCCTCTCCAACCATAGAGCAAAAAATTTCTATACAAGCGGCCAATTACAAAAAAAACATAAACATTAGACCACTTAAGACATAAGTAAGTCAAATCAGAGTGATATAATGGACGGTCTAATTTGTACTGAGTGTGTCACAAGATCTCCCTATCTACACTACTCTTATCTAGAATTTTCTACCATGGATGATGTTCCCTAAAATATGATGGAATGAGTAAAAAATATTTTCGGTGGCCTACAATATATCATAGTGGGTGGATGGAACATGTGGTTTGAAAATGGAAATCACACTTAATTCAAGTCACTAATGCAAAGGAACAAAGATGAACTAACTATATGAAGGATTGAATGTGTCCTACTACTACTATGTTTTGCAGGATGTCAAACTTGTTGACTCAAGGTTAATTGGGTCAATGTTGACTCACGTATAAATTGACTAAACCCGTGTTTTGATGATGACTAATCATTCCACATATTGGTGTCTAATGTCTCTACTTGAGTGATTTAAGATTAGGTATAGACACACTCCAGATGCCCTAACTTGCGCATATCAAATTGGAGAAAAGACAAGTCAAAGTCAATACAAGTGCATGTTTTTGTAATATGATGTAAATCCATTAGAATCATGTTGTAAATCACTTGTAATGATTGTATGACTTGTAATTAAGCTAGGAAAAAATCAGGAGCACTTAGATCGGATGTTTAAGCACTCAAAAGCCATTTTCCAAAATTCACATTAGGCTATTCATCGGTCGAGTTGTCAATACATAGAACTCGACCAATCCTGATTGGGTCTTGAAAATGACTTTTGATCGGTCGAGTTTACACTTCATAGAACTCGACCGATGGAGTACCTGACCAATTCGATTTTCATTGATCAGTCGAGTTTCCCCAGGACAAACTCGATCGATGGTCTGAATATCGGCTTTGTCTTTTACTCTATCAGTTGAGTTACCCTTATAGAAATTCAACCAATTGCACTGTACAGAAAAGTGCAGAAAAGTGCTTCTAGCCGTTGTGGAGTTGCAACAAGTGAAAATATATCTGTTGTAAGATACAAAATGGCTAGTTTTCATTCTCAAGTGTTCCCAAAGACTGAGGCATCCCCATCTATAAATAGGACCCCTTGGGCTTCATTCCAAGATTGAGCATTCAATGCAAAACTCTATGTGAGGTTCCTATTCTATAGTTGAGTGCTTCCTACAGCCTCCTCTCTCTATCTAAGCTTAATCACTTGCTACATTCGTTAGAGTGAGTAGGACATCTGTAAGAAAGATAGTCCTACATGTATATCTTGTGAGGCTCTCACTTCTACCACCTCCCCATCTCTCATTTAAATCATGAAGATGAAGGTTCTCTCTCTTGGCTAAGAGAGGTGAAGAAGAACAAGGGAAGGCATCCCTTGGTGAAGATCAAGGATGAAGACTTGGAGATAGAGTGGGTAAGACCTTGGTGAAGGTAGAAGACTCCTTGCTCAAGTAGGTAAGTCCTTGGTGGAAGCTTCTCCGAGTGAAGGTGAAGTCAAAGGCGGAAGATCCAAGAAGAGTGGGTAATCCCTACAAGGCTGAAGACTTGTGCAAGAGTAGGTAAGTCCTTGGAAGAAGGCGGAAGACTCCTTGCAAAGTGGGTAAGTCCTTGGTAAGGTTGAAGACTCTTTGTATTGGATAGGTAAGTCCTTTGGTGGTCATGTATTGTATCTCTTATAATGAATATAATGAAGGTGCAAGGTTAAGAAATCCTAGAGGTTGACCTCTCTAGGTAGTGGATTGACTCACTTCTAGTTTGAAGTGTGGAACCACTCTAAATAGCTTGTCTCTTAGTGTATGATTAATCTCTCTCTCCCTTGCTATGCATGTTTTAGTTGCACTCAAACTTCCTATTTAGAAACCTAAATTTTTGATATATCTTGAAGGTCTAATGAATTTTGTTTAAGTGCATTGAGCTCTATTCACCCCCCTCTAGAGCATCCAATCACCCATCTAGGATCCAACAAAACTTTTTTGATGCCTTATCATAATGATGAGAGAACATGAAAGGTGTTTTAACGTAGATTTCCACAAACTAATTTCTTATACAGGAGAGACAATTCTTTCCCTTTTCATCCTTTTTCCTCATTTCACCTTTTTCTTGATTTGTTCCTTTCATTTGCTTGCAATTTCTTTTTTTTCTTTTTTCTCATTATTATCTACACAAACGTTGATATGAAGATGAAGCCATTTATAAATTGGAGTAAGGATCCATTGATTTTCGTGCTTTGTGTATTCAAAATATGATGTGAATAAACATATATTGCACCCAAATGAATGAAAATGAGGAAATGAAAAATGTAATTACATGGAGGTTGGTATGCAAACCAATGCAACAGATATTTTTGTATTTTCTGATTCAAGACTAAACTACAAGCTACCTATCATGATGAGATGAAATCAATGAGAAAAAAATGACTTGAATCAAGTGTGAAGTCTATGGTGGTGATAAAATGAAGTGATATGAGGGTGGACGAGATCAAGTGACTAAGAGGTACACACTTTTTCTAGCTATGATATGTCTCTATTCTATTAACTCATATGTTAGGGTGTTTCAAAATCTTATTTTTGAATCACATAAAAGGTCACGCTAATTCTTAGTTACAAAGATAATTTCAATAAAAAAATTCAAGGTTAGATTTAGATGTTAATTTTCCCACTAATGTCTCTAAAGTGACCGAACCCCTCAATTCCTCATGTAGAGTACCCTTAAACAAAGAAGATCAAATTTGAAAGATAAGAGTACATAGAGATCAAAACTTCAACTAATTCATTATGATCATTTTCCTATATCCCAGTTTTACAATAGATAGATGTGGATTGGAAATTGAAAGCTTTGACTTTGATGCCATGCTATTGAACAACTGTCAATTCTACCAATATGGTACAATTGTTATCCATGATTACACTAGATAGAAATGGACTCTAAATGAAACTAATAATATAAGAGACTAACAAAAAGAAAAACATCGTAGAAGTAACATTGCTTGAGAAAAATGAAACAAATTAAATATGTAAATATTTGAATTTTAAGATAGAGGTATGGTTCCATTTTTCCTCCCTTTAAGATTGAAAATGAAAATTCCCTCAATGTTTAGAAGTAAATCCATCTTTATCATCTCAAATTTTATAAAACAATAGTTGCACCTTTCAAAGAGTTCAGTACAAACAAGTTGCCTCAACTTAATTAAAAAGGAGCTTTCTTGATGAAGGATTTTTTAAAACTACCATGAGTTTTTTTTATTTTTATAAATTTAGAAATGAAAGTAGAAGAATATTGTAATGACCCGTTTTCAAATTAGTCATCTAATTAGGGTTTACTTGGATGATTGTATCATGGTTTAAAGCTTGATTAATGATGGTATTTAAGTTTTGATGTGTTAAACATAATGAGAAGGTTTAATCATACTTTGATCCACATAATTAGGGTTTAAATTTTGGAAACCCTAATCGGCCCAAATTAGGGTTTTGATGACATATGAATACAGAATTTGATATGTATAGTGTGTCACTAAATGATTTTTAGTATTTTATGTGTAACTATGATTTAATTCAAATATGAATATAATATGTATATATCAAATGTGAACACTCTTGAAAAATATCAGAATTTTTGAAGAATGTTTTGACCTATTTGTATGTCGAGTTTGAAACTCTACCGATCATATTTTCAGATTGATATAGCAGTGTGGAAATTTAATTTTATCTTTTTATTGGTATATTCAATTGATCTCAAAATTTTAATGTAGTTGTTAAACTCTATTATAGAAACCCTATTAAATTTTTGTAATTTTTTGGATGATTTCTGATCCCTACAGAGAGGGGTGTCAGTCAAGTTCTATGAAGGACAAACTCAACCGACCATGCTGCTGACTGCAATATAGCAATGTAGTATTTGATTTCTATGTATTTATTTGTAACTCCAAATGATCTAAAATTTTTAATGTATCTTATATCTCAATTTCAGACATTGGGTTAAAGTTTCATAATTTTTTTGATGAGGTTTGAGTTCTGAAATGTGTGGTTTCGGTCGAGTTTATAACTCAGCCGACCAACCAGTCTGAGCAAAATAAAAATACATTGAGGGGCTTGTTTGTAAATGTTCTAAGCACCTCAATTCATCTATATCACTAACCTAACACACAAGGAGCTCTCATAACTCATACTTCTTGTCAATGAAACGAAATTCTGGAGAGAGAGGAGAGCTAGGGTTTTGAGAAGAGAAAGTGGTGGAGATGTAGATCTAGGGTTTCTCTATCCAAGATATGATGAAATCAAGTAAGTTTAGCTTCTTTGCATAACATTTCATGGTGAATCTTCTCTCACATGCCAAGATTCCGTCCCTCCCCTGATTTGATTCGAAATCACATCAAATCTCCCCCTTTTCTCACTCTTTCTCTTCTAGTCCCCATTTCTAGGGTTTCTGAGTTGAGAGGAGAAAAATTGGATTCTTTTACGAGAGTTTGATTGGGTTTCCAAAAATTCAGAGGTTTACCTATGAAATTAAGGTGATTGGCACCTGAGGTGAGTGTTTTTATCCCTCCTAAGCTTTGTATTCATGTTGAAAGCCTAATTTCATCCGGGTAAAACAATCGGAAACCCTGCTTGTATATGTATGTGACTGGATTTGATTTGGGAAAGATATTAGGGGATCAACTTCTACTGATTTTGATTATTTCTCATTGATTAAAATTTGATTAGTTCTTGATATATTGATTGAGGATCCATGTAGAATCTTATGGAAATATGAAAATTTTATTTCATGCAAATTTTGCCTAAATGTCAGCCTAATGGCTGATATGCTTGGAATTGAATTAACATGGATAGATTCTTATTTGAATTGTATTAGATCGCATTATACAAGTGTATTGTTGAATGTTAATGGATTTGAATGACCACATATCCTGATTAGGATTTGTGTTGAGGAAGTGAATCAAATGAGTCAATTGATCAATGTATACTTATGATTGATGAATGAAATGTGTGAAAATGGAAACTAGGGTTTCCATATTTGTGAATAACCCTAATGAACCCTTGAGTCGTGATTGGATTACTGAATGATATGATTCTTATGATATGCTGAACTAAGGAATGACTTTTTGAAAACCCTAAAAGTTTATTACTAAAACAATTATGAGTGATAAAGCTAGAACTTGTATATGATGTTGTAAATGTGATCAAATGTTGAAGTTGAAAGTATTAATACTTCAATTGAATATGATGAGTCTTACTAATATCATCTAAGTCTAATGCATTTGTTTTAGTATAATAAAGAATGATCATTGTTGATTATGGGAATGACATTAGAAGTCAATGACATGTACACTTATCTAAATGTAAGAAATGATATGAAGAAGAAAATGTATTGATGGTGATGGCAAGTTAAAGATGAAAATAATGAAGTTATTATGATGAAGTCTTTAATACTTTGTTTTAATTACACGTGGCTTGAGACAAATTGAATGGAACATACTAAAACTAGACTTTGATGGATATCAATGAATAGATAAGTATTGTATATCAAGTGAGTTAAAAATGATTGGTTCTAGTAATTTAATGAACATGACATGAGAGAAGTTGAGATTAATGAATATGAATTGAAGGAAAAAGATGAGAATTAGTAGACGAATTTAAGAAAAAACTCTAACCCTAAAATGTTGAGCTAGATGGTGCTAATGAATGACAATCTCAAATGTGGGATTGAGGAATGTACATAATTGTAGTTTAGTTCAATTAATAGATGAGGTTCAAGAATTGAGGAATGTACATTTGAATTGATTTATAAGAATGTGTTCTTGTATTGTGATTGTTTGATAGAATACTTGTACTATGAGAATGAACTGTTTTGAGGGAATTCAAATGATAATCAACATATGTTGATTAGTAACCCCATATGAAGAATGTGAAATAAAAGAAGAAGAGAACTAAGTCTGTTATGCTTGTATATGCATGAACTTTATTGGCATCTATTCAGATTGGATTGAACATGCATATGTTGTATGATAAATCTATTATGAATATGATGAATGATTCATGATGTCTATATGCTTTTACTGTTACTAGTTCTAATGCCTCTACTAATATTCGTTAAGAATTGTGATATACAATGAACTGATAAGGAATATGTTGAAATTGAATTTAATATGCAATCCTTACATATTGAGAGACCCTGATAAGGGTAAATATTGCATAATGAGATCATGTCTAGGGTTGAAAGTCCACTGATGATGATAAAACCCTGATGGGGTAAATGCTGGACAATAAGATTATATCTATGGTAGAAAGCCCACTGTTGATGAGCCATGAGATGAAGTAGAAGATAGAAATAATCATGTGTGTTGCAATATACAGATTTATTATGCTTCTTGCTTTGATCATTGTCCTTATTGATAAACTTGATATGTTTCATGTTATTCTAGTTACGCGAGAATACACATATATGCTATATGATGTTTTGAATTCTTATAAGATGAGTAAAATAGATCAATAATAAGTGAAATGATGGAACATCTAGTTAGGTTCCCTCAACACCGTGAGTTTCCCCCGAGGACCACACTGGAGAAACAAAATGGATCTCCTTGTAGTAATTGATGAATTATGAGAAGGATTTCCAGAGTGTGGATCGAGACCTTAAAGGTTAGACCACCAAGATTTAGGAGTGAGTCATCTGGAGTGGCTCTGGCCCTAAATCCTTGCTGTGAAAGTCTATGTCCAGATGGAATAGACTTTGTTGATATGACATATGTGAAATGTGAAATGAAAAATATGTGAAATACTGTGATATGTGATATATTGTTTTGCTGGTACCTATCTCGTGTACCCGAGATGAGGACGTGAGCCTCTTTAGGCAACCCTGAGGTGGCTAGGGTCTGTTGTTGATATCTTAGGGTGGCCGACTAAACCCTACGATAGTGACAGTGAGTCGTTGACATGAGAATTAGGCGTGGCGATTTCTACTTGGTGAGGTACAAGCCAAGTAGTTTCAGGGCAAATGAATAAAAGATGATAAGCCGTGTAGAACATGATTTGAATGATTATTACATTCCTTGTAATACTACTTGATGATTTGTCATTGTTGATTATGCTTCTTATTGTGGAAAGTAATCATGTTGCTATGGACATTTTCTATTTCGTATTATGATATGTCATGTTGACAAGTTATAAACGATGGGATTCATATCCATTCTGATTATGAGTTGGATTTCTTACTATTTGATAGTATTGCTTGGTAGATATGTATTATGTGTACTTCAGCTTTTGGACTGCAGGATGTGTTCCTGGTCCGACTGGTGGAGTGTCACAAATATAATGTTATAGTTATGTATTGATTCAAAATGCTTAGAACTTGACTTATTACTCATGCAGTAGGATTCTTAATCTGAACTAAGAAGTATCTGTTGATTTGTTCATAGACTTTCTCTAAAAGATGTTTCAAAGTTATAATTGGTTTAAGTGATTACCTTATATGTTGGATTAGATTACCATTGTAAGTTAGATATGTCTTATGATAGAACTATCTGTTAAACTTTTCAATATGTACATGTTTCTGTTAAGTTTATTATACTTAATCTGATGTTGATGCATGTACCTAGCTTGAGTGGGAGGTATCCACTCACCGGGGCTCTATATGAGTCTCATGAGGTTGTTTCAAATGTTTTTAGGTATAATGCTATCCAGTGGAGAGGTCGTGACAAAGAAGATATAAATAGCATAATCTAGATAGATTAGAATGTCCATGTACTCTCTCTTTCCCGAGATGGGTTGTAGATTAAGTTTGTTCATCAATGTACACGTATCTGATGTAAACTGAACCGCATATGAGAACAAGATTTGATTCTGGATTTAATGGAGTTGAATATGATTTGTGATATCTGAATGTGATGTCCTTGATGTGACATTGATTCATGAGTTTGTGAACAAAGAAAAAGGAAAAATTTATCTGTGTTTTTTGTATATTGTTTATTCACCTTTGTCGAATATTCATTATTTTATTTCATAATCTGGGTTTAGGTTTTGGAATTATCTCTAATGATTGATATTTATGCTGATCAAAAGAGTGGGTCCTGACAAATATGTCCCCCCTAATATCTTCATGTGCAATAGCAGTTTAGTTCTTGTCGGTGCCAACAAATCTAAATTTGGTGGTACCGTCATTTTGTTAATCAAGGTAATATCTCTAACAAAATTTCGGTGGTATTGAGATACTCATGTGAATCTACAAATTGGACAAACATGTCAAGGTACCTTTTTCCTTACATCATAAATTGTGTTAGAATTACTCAGTTATAATGATGAAAGCATAACACTAATTCTATGAAATTGAATTGTAAAAATGTGTGGGTTTCCTCTCATAAAGATAACTTATTTAAAGTCATTGTCTCAACTTAATTACACCAAATTCATGTGATTTATAAAAGATTGATGTCCTTAGTCACCAACTCGTTCTTTCCCATAATATTGTTTCAATCTATGGTCATTTGTTTTGAAAACATTTGAACCATCACTCAATTTTATTGTCATATAAGGAAATACTTTGACTATGGTATAAGAACTTGTCCATCTAGACTGTAATGTCCCAAGGTGATTTTTCAATCTTAAATTGAATAATATAACTTTTTCACCTAGCTTCATTTCCTATGTAATATGTGTCTATCGTGAATCTTCTTTGTGCATTCTTTACAAATTTTAGCATTTTCATTGGCACCAAGTAAAATCTCATCTAGCTTATTCAACTCAACCTTCCTCTTTTCACCTACTAAGGAAATATCTTGATTTAACTACTTAAGTGCCACATGGGTCTATTCTCCCACTCCAATAGAATATGACATGCACTTATATATACCAATTTATATGGTGTGGTTCCTATGGGCATATTGAAAGTGGCATGGCACTCCCATAGGGTGTGATGGAGTTGCATTCTCCAATTAATTTTGGTATTGGAGACAACCATTTATAAGATCATTTTTATCTCTCTGTTGGAGACCTCAACTTGTCCTTAGGTTTGGGGGTGATAAGTTGTGACAACTCAGTGTGAGACTCCATATTTCTTTAACAAAGTACCGAAGTGACAATTTGTGAAGTGTCAACCCCCATCACTTATGGCCATCCTAGGCACCACAAATATGCAAAAGATGTTATTCTTGACAAACTTTTAGTTCACATATGCATCATTAGTTCGAGTAGGTATGATCTCTACCCACTTAGACACAATCAACAACTAACAAAATGGTCCCATGAAATCCATACCCCATAATTCAAAAACCTCAACTTTTTAAAATATAGTGAGGGGCATGTCAGGTGTCATAGATATACTACCAGCTTGCTGGAATGCATCACATTTCTTTACAAATATATATGTTTCCTTGAACAAATTTGGCCAATATAAACTGCATTTTAAGACCTTTGCAGTTGTCCTAGGGCTCGCGTGATATCTATTTGTGGGCATTGAATGACAATAGGTGAGAATGCTCTCCATTTCCCATTTGGGAACACACTGTCTAAGAATGTCATCTCTACATTGTGTCAACAAGATAGGATCATCCTAAATAAAATAACGTAGAGAATAAAACAATTTCTTACTACCCAATGCATTCCAATCCTTCAGCATCACCCCACTTGCTAAATAGTTCAAATAATTAAAATAAATTAGGTCCATGTGCTTGATAGCCAATAATTGTTCATCATGAACACTTTCCTAAATGAGCACTTATATATAATCCAATCATATTCACTCTCTACAAAATGAGATAGGTGTCCTATCACAATATTCTAGGTATCTATTTTATTCCTAATTTCTATGCCGAAGACTTGTAAAAGCAAAATCCAACATATTAATCAGGGTTCTCTATAATAATTTTTTTATTACGGCATGGTATGTCCATACAGTTACCTTTAACTCAATAAAATATTGTCTAAGAATGTAGCTAGAATATCTTCTTAGTGATGGTATAATTTAATTGAGTGTCATTCAAAGTTTGTGAAGCATAATAAACAACAAACAAGGTAGCTCCTCCCTATGACTTAAAATCACCCCAACTGCATAGTTTGATGCATCACACATCAATTCAAATGGTTTACCCTAATGTGTGTGTTGCGGGGGGGGTTAAGTATAGGTGCATAAATGAATTTTACTTATAACACTTGCAAGGCATGTAAACATTGGCCATTAAAATCAAAATGCACATCCTTCTCTAAAATTTTAGAAAGAGTTTTTTTTTTGTTTTAGAAAAATATTTAATAAATCACCTATAAAAGCATGCATGTCATGGGAAGCTCCTCCTCCTCTTCACAAGTAAGGTGTAGGGAGTTTGGAAATCGCTTGATTTTTAATGGGGTAAACCGCGATTCCTTTCTATTTACATTTTGTATCCTAAAACTATCCCCACATTAACCATTATGTGACTTTTCCCCAATTTAAAACAAGGTATAAGTCCTCATATATCTACAAAATGTGATCCAAATTGACTAAGAAATCCTTAATATATTCACAGTATACCAAAAAATCATCCATGAATACATCAAGGCACTTCTTCACCATATCAAAAAAATGATAAGCATGCACCTTTGGAAAGTAGCCAGTGTATTAAAAAGTTCAAAAGGCATTTGGTGATAAGAAAAGTAATTTAGGGACAGTGAAGGTAGAATTCTCTTAATCCTTTGATTGATCAAAAGTTAGTTTTATCCCAAATAACAACCTAAGAAATAAGAGTGTAAGATGTTGGCGAGCTGCTCCAAAATCTAATTGATAAAAGGTAAAGGGAAGGGATCTTTAGGTGTAGCAACATTGAGATGACGCTAATCTATGCAAATACACACCATGGTGTGACTAGCATAGTAGATACAAACTCATCTGTGAAATTGGTTATAGTATTTGTGGTACCACCTATCTTAGGAACTACCTACATCAGACTTACCAAATTGGACCTAAAAGTTGCATAAATTATACCTACATGCAAGAGCTTGGTCACTTCCTTATTCACCACCTATGTCATGATTGGATTTAGTCTTCTCTAAGGTTGATCTACTGAGTATACTCCCTCATCTAGGCAAATCTTTTTTTGGTTTTTAGTTGGATAATTCCTTTTAATGTTTTTTTTGGACCACCCTAATGTTGTGTTGTGGTTCTAGAGAACAATGATTAATATCTCCTCTTATGCAATTCTCAAGGTTGAAGAAATGATTACTTGTGCTTTTTTTCTTCCAAGAAGGTGTACTTTATAGAGGGGCAATGGATTTAGTTGTATATTTGTAGGACACTCTAGCGGTCCCCAAGAGAGGTGGTGGTTATCCCAAATCTTAAAAATGTCTCATATAGTGTATTGGTAACAATCTTGAAAATAAAGTGCATTCTTATATGAGATCCTCACAAATAGTTACTTCAGTCAATTTCATCATGTATGCATTGAGCGGGATTGCTACTTAAGAATGCTAAAAGGTTGCTTTTACTTCTTCAGAAATGTAAGTAGGCATAAAGAGGTCATCTGAATGTCGTGGGTACTTGATGCTTCATCAAGTGATAATGTAAAAACTTCTTCCATTGCCTTGACTTGAAGACCACCCTGATCAATTGTTGCATTGTGTGAGTCATGTCTAGGAATGGTTTTCTCAGAAAAAGGGGAGCATCTATATGTTATACTTGTAACGTACTTAAATTTAGGTAAATATCACCTTTTCCCTCCATTCTATTTTATTATTTCATTTTGAACCCTCTTATTAGATTTATATGTACTAGGATGTTAGTATCTTTAAATATGGGAGTTTAATGCAAAAATACAAATATTTGCTAGGTTTTATATAAGAAAATGAGGTAATTTATTAGTTATGGGTTGTTTGTGCAAAATTGTCAAAATAATGAATTTAAATTTAAAATATGTCTTCTAGATTTTTCATATTGATATGTTTGGTTAAGAGAGAGTTACCTACAAAATTTGGTTAAGAAATAATTGAGGAATATTTTTATATAAAGAAAATACACTTTTCATTAGATTGGGAGTTGCACACATTAAAGTTTCTGTAAAGGAAAATTTAACTCCAAAATTGGGTTCTTTGGGTCCTTATTACCTTGCCCACCAATTTTCACCTTATATGGAAGTTGTTTACTCATCCAAATTGAAAGAGAGAGAAAAGAAATTAATTTTTCCATCACTTTACTCGAATTGAGAATTAGATGTTGCAAATTTTACAGATTTAGAAATAAATGATCCACAAGCATTTTTGGCTATTGGATCATGATCAGAATGGATATCAGTCATCTCCTAGCCCACCCCACATAGGAAAGCATGTGTGAATCCGACTCTATAAATCGAGGATATCTCACACATCTATTGATCGTTGCTCTCGATTCTTTTTCCCTTGGTTTCCTGATGGAATTCCGCACAAACCGGTACCTAACTCGAGACCTATAACTAAATATTCAAAAAAATCCCAAAATCCCTTCTCTAACCTTCTAGAGATATAGGACCTTTAGCCAGTAGACCAAACCCTACCTAAATAAATACCCATCCCGTTTTTCATTTCACCACAAGCACTCTAATCCTCGAGCCAATTTATTTGTTCAATCTATCTCTTGTTGCCACCAAGCCAAGCTCTTCCCTGACTTGGTGGCACATAATGTGAGAAGCTTTCTCCAGTCCTCTTCGATCGAACTTAGAGGTAAGTTTGTGGTGAGCTACTTTTCATTTCTGTAGTTTCAAAATGAAGGGTCATCATTTTATGGTGTTATCCCCATATTTCGACATGTTTCTGCTACTTGGTGCACAAACATGGCATGCATCGAGGGAAGGGGATGAAACCCCATGATTTCTCAACTTTGCCCTCTCCCAATCTCTCTTTCTTTCTTTTTTCCCAAGGGAAGAATGGTCCTTCCGCCAATTTTGTTTGATCCTCCTCCACACTGAGTAAGTGCCAGGATGAGCGAAGGCTCGGGCCAGTTGGTCAAATGCTATTGGGTCACCTTAAAAGGGCCCAGGTGTAATAGAATCACACATGTGGATTTAAACAATTTTTTGATTGGTTAGATATTCAAATTTTATAACTTTCACTCTGCTTATCCTAAAATTACAAAAAAAATGTTTTGTAATCCTTGGAATTTTCTCTATTATTTTGTTTAGTTTTCATCGCATAGTTCACCAATTTTAAAGATCAGATTGTTGGGGTTTCAAATAATCATAATATCACACTAATAATTAAAGATGAATTTTAAACATTAAAAATTAGATCTTGGAGTCACATCCATGATCAGTTACCCTGAACTTACTCTTGGAGATCTAACTAAATGTCAATCTAGGGTTTTCACAAGGATTTGAGTTTTAAGGTTTTGTTTTCACTTATGCTCGTGAAAGAAAATATAATGATTAATTAAGTTATGATTGTGAATCAAGATTTTTCTTCAAGAAACCCTGAGGTTAGTTTTGGTTCAAACTCAAGAATCAAATTATGGTTTTATTGATCAATTTGGTCTTCTACAGTTTTCACCATACTTACATATTTTAGAGCATAAACCCTAATTATAGAATCTAAACCTATATGTAGGTTGAGTTGACCATAGATTTGAAGTATTGGGATTCAATATCTAAATTAACAACTTAAGTTAAGACATGTACATCTAATCTATTTAAATTGGGCATACTCATGAGTAAAAATCTTTTTCATATGAGGCATATACTAAAATGGAGACAGTTCTATCATCTTTTGGAAATACCCTTCTTTGGAAATACTTTCCTAATTTGTTAATGTTGTTACCACATTAATGGTCTTTGACCTAATCTTACCAATGACTCAGTTCCTCTGACCCCATTTGATGGAAACTTAATATCCTCCTGAAAATAAATATACTTTGATCTTGCATGTCCTATTTGCATGGATTATTGACTAGTCATAACTATAAGTAGAGATTTCCATATAGGCATTGGGTTTTATTCCCCTACCACTTATATTGTTTATAGGCACTGGGTCTTATTCCCCTTCCAGGCATTGGGTTCTATACCCCTGCCATGTTTGATGTTTAGGCACTGAGTTTTATTCCCTTGCTATCATTGGGTTTTACTCCCCAGCAACTTACTATATTTGTTTGGCATTGAGGTATTATTCCTACTTCCCTTTGGTATGGAATACATAGGGGTTCCTACCCTACTTATTAGTACATGCTAGTCAGTGTTTATTTATCAACATGCAAACTATTTATCTCTGTGATTATGATGTTGAAAACATGACAAGAAGCATTTTATTAATCATATCCTTGTTAATAATTACCTCATCTTTTGGACATGCTAAATATTTTTGGAAAATCCTTCTCTTTTGGATTATCTCATTACTGTCATCTCTTTATTTCAAATCTTTTCTCACTTTATTTAATGCCCAATTATTTTACTTTGTGCATACTCAACATTCACTGCCATTCTTTCTTTTATTTACTTTTTCCTAGGTGTTGTTTTTCAACCCAACCAGAGATAGCTTAGCCCGAGGTTCAGGGAGGAGACTTTGCTAAGGACCAAGAACAAAATGAGTTCTGATATGGGAAGGTTGCTCACTACAATATGATCATGTTATTTATATTCCTAGTTTAGACTTTGCCTATAAGGCCCAATGCTAAGTTGAACAATGAATCTATCTTACAGTTGGATTTTTATTTTCCGCTACAACAAACTATGTTCCTATACTCATCTGTTTGAGAGAAAAAAAATTACACCCCTTTTATTTAGCCATATCTGGGTTCTTGGGGTTATATGCAAATTTATTTTCTTGAATTAAGGAGTGGCCCCTATCGGGTCCCATTCCTTACAAGATGGTATCAGAGCATAATTTTGCTCAACAATCTAACTATTTCAAAAATTCATACTTGGAACCTTTTCCCTTATAAGTTATGTCTATATTTTAGGAAGACCAACTTGTTTGTCGACTCCAGCATCACCCCTCAGTCTGGTACTTCGATCAGATTCTCCACTATAGAGAACCCTCATGTTGGCACGTATCCCCCTCCTAGGAACAACTCCAACTTTGCTCATGGAAACGTCAACATCACCACCTCTACCATGGATGGCCTCACCCCTGAGTAGGAGCTGACCAACCTGCGATAGTTTCCCACCACGACCATGGGGGGAAGTTGAACACCCCACCGGTACTAAATAAGCCAAAGGAATACACTCTGAATGACTTTATGAAGATTCAACCCCCTCCTTCAAGGGTGAAGGAGAACTGGAGATGGTCGATAAGATTGATGACTGGGTTCTAGAGATTGATAGGACTTTTCAGGGTATGACATGCCCTCCTCATCAATAGGTCAGGTTTGCTTTGTACGTGTTGGATGGACCAACGTGTGTTTGGAAGAACGGGATCACGAGGACTCATGCCATCTCTATTATGACATGGGCACAGTTCCTGGTGCTGTTTTGTGGGAAGTATATCTGTACTGCATCTATAAAGAAGGAAGAAGCAGAGTTTATAGTTTGAAACAAGGATCGCTCTCCATCCTTCATATGTAAAAAAAATTCTACTACTTGAACATTATGCTACTGGAATATGTGAGAATCGAAGGGCTGACTTGTTTTTACAAGGGCTAAATCATCATGTGGGTCATGCCCTAGTCCCACAACTTCCCCTTACCTTCTAGTAGATGGTTGATAAAGCCTTAGTTGTTGAGACATACCCCGGCTTTCAAGCCCCGACACATAGTGAGAACATGAACAAGTGCAAGCATGCTGGTAAAGAATATAGGCCTTCTAAATGTAACCATTGCCATCGACACCATCCTCTAGGGAAATGTACAACCTATAATGGCAACTGGAATCCTACTAGTCACCAATGCGGTCAACCTGACATATTCGTCCAGAATGCCCTCAGCTTCAACAAAGTCAGGTGTTGGCACATCCACCACATCAACCCCTAAGGAACAACCTTGATAATAATAGGGGACCTCCTGTTGAGAGACATGCAAGACAATCTTTTACACTAGACGCTATAGATGTTGGTGGTGCTCAGGAAGTACATGAAGGTAACAAGAAATTATGTACTTCTCATATGCAAGTACCTATATCTTAAACTAGCTTAAGATTATTCACATTAGAGTATAGAAGGAAATCAATAGTCGTACGTGTCATGTGAAGATTAGTATATGGTCTTGCGTGTTAGATGAGAGATTATGGTAGGTGACTTGGTGTCGTATTGATTTTGGCATCAATTTTTAGTTTTCTATCACATATTTTTCAAAAACAATATATATATATATATAATGTATACAAAAGATTTTTTTTTGGACTTTGATGATGTTTTCAAAAACCAAGTCACCACCGTGTACGGGTTAGGATGGATAAGTAACATTTAAGACAAATCTCTAACATGTTAGGCTAACTAATACCTCGACCTAGAAAATATCTTTTGGAACATAGTTGTCAAATTGCACGCTACCCATATAGAGCGACTAGTTGAGTTTTAGGATCTCCATCTCTAGGAAGAGACTTAAAAGCCTTGATATTTAAGAATTAATAAGCTAGATGAATTGAAACACATTAGATAAGTCTTGGGTTACAAATCAAACCAAAACAATTACAATGTCTAGGGAACCTGAGTAGACTTTCTAAGTGGTCCATCCAGGGAAGATGTATATGACAACCTTATGGGCAAGTTAAATTAAATTCATAGTACGGGCAACCCCAATCAATATATATATATATATATATATATATATATATATATATATATATATATATATAACTTCTGAACCTTGAGATTTAGGTTGTTTGGATTTTGGGAACGAAATCCTTTTTAAGGGGAGGAGAGTCTTAACTACTCAAATCTAGGTAAATATCACCTTTTTCCTCCATTCTATTTTAATTTTTCATTGTGAACCTTCTTATTATATTTATAGCTACTAGGATGTTAGTATCTTTGAATATGGGAGTTTAATACAAAAATACAAATATTTGATAGGTTTTATATAAGAAAATGAGGTTAATTATTAATTATGGGTTATTTGTGCAAAATTTTCAAAATAAGGAATATAAGTTAAAATTAGTCTTTTATATATTTCTTGTGGATATGTTTGGTTCACAGAGAGTTACCCATGAAATTTGGTTAAGAAATAATAAAGGAATACTTTTATATAATGAAAATACACTTTTCATTAGATTGAGAGTTTCACATATTAAAGTTTCCCAAAAGGCAAATTTAACTCCAAAATCAGGATCTTTGGGTCCTTATTGCCTTAACCCACCAATTTTCACCTTATTTGGAAGTTGTTTACTCATCCCAATTGAAAGAGAGAGAAAATAAATTAATTTTTCCATCACTTTACTCAGATTAGGAATTAGATGTCACACATTGTACGTATTTGGAAATAAACAATCCATAAGCATTTCTAGTCGTTGGATCACAATTGGACCATCGATCAGTCATCTCCTAGCTCGCACCAAATAGGAAAGCTTGTGTGTGAATCTGACTCTATAAATCAATGATAACTCTCGCATATGTTGATCATTGCACTTGATTCTTTTTCCCTTAGTTTCCTGATGGAATTTCACAAAAATCGGTGCCTAACTCAAGATGTATTATTGGATATTCAAAAAACACCCAAAATACCTTCTCCAAGCTTCTAGAGCTCCAGGTGCTTCGGCCAATAGACAAAACCCTACCTACATAAATACCCATCTAGGGTTTCATTTCACCATAAGCACTCTAATCCTCAAGCCAATTTATTTGTTCATTGTAAGGCGACATGGCTGGATCACCCATGTTGCTTGGACGTTATCAGAAACGCATGGAGCTTACCATGTGATGGCCAACCTTTGTACGTGTTGTTTACCAAGCTTAAGCAGGTCATGAAAGCTTTAAAGACCTGGAGCAGAGCCACATTTGGTCTTATCTCACAGTGCAAGAAAGATCTTGAGGACATCATTAACGTTACTCAGATTGAGTTCGATGAGAACCCATTGCCACGGAATGAAGCTTCACTTCCCCAAGCAGAGTGTGAGCTGCAAGAGATTCTCGATTTGGAGGAGGTCTTATGGAAAGAGAGATCCAAGGTGTCTTGACTAGACGACGGTGATAGGAACACCACGTTCTATCATGTCGTGGTGAAGGTTAAGAAAAGGAAAAGAATACCTCTGATGATTATTCTCCCAGACAACACGGTGATAGAAGAGCCCCTCGAGATGGTGCGCGCTGCTGCCGATTATTTTGAAGAACTATTCTTACCTCCAAGCGGCATCGATGATGACCTTTTATTTGAGTTCCTAAACGATATTCCCACGAAGTTAGATTCAAAAGATAATATCATGTTGTCCTCTATTCCCTCCGAGTAAGAGATTGTCTCAACCATGAAGGAGATGGATTCTTCCTCTGTGCCCGAACCAGATGGGCTCACCGTCAAGTTCTTTCTTGCAGCCTGAGACATAGTGAAAGTGGATTTCTTGGAGGTTGCTAGAGCTTTCTTCAAGAACAGATTATCCCACAGGAGTTTGATGAGTTGCCGGATTGTCTTGCTGCCTAAGGTAGATCAACCAATCAATTTAGCATCTGACTTCAGACCCATCTCCATCGAGAATGTGACTCTTAGGATTCTCGCCAGTGTCATCAACCGAAGGTTGAGATCCTTAATATCTAAGGTTGTCTCCGACGTGCAAGGCGCCTATGTCCCTGACAAGGACATCGTGCATCACATTAGACTCACCAAAGAACTTGTGCATGACCTCAATCAAGGGGAACATTTTCACAACGTAATTCTCAAATATGACATGCAGAAAGCTTATGATCGTGTCGATTGGGAGGTGCTGCGGAAGATAGTGAGCAAGTTTGGGTTCTTTCCAGAAGTTATCAACCTGTGCCTCAAACCTTTCGTAGGGACATGGGCAAGTGTCACTTTAGGGGATCATTCAGTAGGTTTTTTTCTGATACACAAGGGGCTCAAATAGGGAAATCCTCTTTCTCAATTCCTTTTTATCATATTCGAAGAGATCCTCGCTAAGAAGATGCACCGTGCAGTCAGTACGGGCGACATAAGCAGGTTTAGCATTAGAGGGCATGGAGCAGCCCCACCTATTTTGCTTTACGTAGATGATATCATTGTCTTCTTCAATGCTGACCCTGCATCCATCGCTTATGTCAATTTTATCATCCACAATTACGAGCTCGCAACTGGACAATCTATGAACAGATCAAAATCTTGTTGCCTTACTATAGGGGTTTCACAAGCTGTGATGGAGGACAATGCCAACTCCCTTGATGTTCGAAACGTAGAGGGAGGAATCACTTACCTAGGCATTCCTATCGTATATGGTAGAGCTAGATTGGTGAATTTTGAGTACCTAGTCGAGAAGATAAATCGCAAGATCGTCGGATGGAAAAGTGAGGCTTCTTTCTTTTGTTGGGTGCAAGCTTCAGATCAATCATGTACTGTTATCAATATCCCTATACACAACCACAGTAGTAGGTATTCCAGCTGGTATAAGTAATCATATCGAGGCGTTTATGTCGCAGTTTCTTTGGGCTATCCGTATAAACAATCGTCGCAAGGCTTGGGTTTCATGGAAAGAAGTAGCTTCCCCTACCTCCCTTGGAGGCCTCGACATTGACTCCATTTCGTGCACGGAAAGATCTTATGTGTACAAAGCCTATTGGGAAATCATTGATGGAAACTCCATGTGGGCGTTCTTCTGTAGAGATAAATATGCAAGCACATA
This sequence comes from Alisma plantago-aquatica, assembly GCA_963693085.1. NCBI lineage: Eukaryota > Viridiplantae > Streptophyta > Magnoliopsida > Alismatales > Alismataceae > Alisma > Alisma plantago-aquatica. The sequence goes on from OY856410.1 coordinate 255,263,462, forward strand.
CTGTCATAGATTTGGGTGTTACCCACCCTATCTAAAGCTCGGGGCCGCAGCTTCACCATTTTGGAAACAAGTATGGCGCACATTCCCTTTGTTCTTACCGCAATGTAGATGGTTAGTTGGTTCTGGAGACATCTCGTTGTGGAAATCTAAGTGGTGTAGCTCGCTTCTCGCTGATTTTTCTATCACAATGAATGACAGACATCATGATTTCAGAGTCAGGGATTTCTGGATCGAAGACTATGGGTGGGACTGGGACGCACTGTCGCACATTCTTCATCATGACGGTATCCAGTGCATTGTGGAATCTCACGCTGCCATCACAGGTGACACTAACAAGTTGATATGGTGTCCAACACAGGATGGTTCCTTTCAATTAAATCCATTAAGAAAGAAATCATTTATCCTCACATTGAGAGCAACAGACCTTAGTTGGAGAAGCTTTGGAAGATGGGAAATCCCAGAGCTAGCATCGTTTTATGGAAGATAGTGCATCGTTCTCTTCCCACCGATGACAACATTCACAGATGTCAGATTCCAATCATCTCCTGATGTTCATGTTGTGACTCACCATCGTGTGAAACCTTACAGCACCTTTTTCTGGATAGTCAGCTTGCTCGATTTTTCTGGGACAAGTTTCGTGCCATTACCAGCTACACAACGCCTGAGTCTTTCGAGCAGATCATGATCATTTGTGGCAGCTCACAGGCTTCTACATCGTCGAGAAGATGGATCGCATGTGAGCTATGCACCCATATAGTGTGGACTATATGGCGCATCTGATGCGCCGCCAATATGGAAGGCAAGGTGTTAGCATGGCCCTTGCAATGGAATTTCATTTCTTCTTATTTGAATTGGTTGATCTTGAAGAAGTCTTTCATCAAGATAGAGGACCCGACCTTTCACAAACAACTCAAGCTTCATAATATTCAGGATCCGCAGACCAATCTCAAGTGCATTCAGATCACGAGTTGGCGACCCCCGGATGTAGACAATCTTAAGCTCAATCTGACTATTGGCCGCGCAGCTGACCGGATGGGAGTCGTTAGAAGATGGGTAGTTGGTGTCATTCGCAACTCCCACTCTCATGTTATATTAGCTTTCCAGGTCTGGCTTCGAGAAGATGACTACACCATTGCCTACATTCTTGCTTGCGCCATTGTCCTCAAAATTGCCGATGACAAGAACCTTCACATCGCCATCATTGAGATTGACGATCCTTATGTGCTTGACATCATGTGGGGAAACTCTAAGGAGACATGGAGAGCCACTCCATTCACGAGGGAGATCTGAGCATTTCTCATTGATAATGCCATTATTGGTTATCTCATACCTAAGCCAGCTAATGCAGTTGCAAGAGCGTTAGGATAATAGGGGTCCACTCTCAATGACACTTACATTTGTACAGAACATATGCTGCTACCCATGTATGTGCGAGGTCTCATTATCATGGATATACATAGTGTTCCGTACATTTTCTTCATGAGAACACCTACTGGATGACGTGGCTCTTGGTTCATCTTTTGGTGTCTTGGAGTCTTGCGCAGCTCTGAGTTCTTTTTTTGGTTTTTGTATAGAGTCTTTGATGGGCCTGATGGGGGTTTTATCCGTGACTTTATAAGCATGAATTGTAACCTTTTTTTATGGTTTGCCCACAAAGAGGAGAGTGGGATGAATAGAAGATCTCCTAGCTTTAATTAAAAAAAATAGTTCCTTTGACTATGATATCCAAATTGAACTCAAGTCATGGAATCGTCATCCTCTTCAACGTTCAACCCATGTTCTTTGAAATAGAGTAGATTGTCCAAGATATGTGTAAGCTTAATATCACATATTGACTCACACCAACATGGTCATGCATTTCTTAGTCTCACATAACACGTGTCCAGGATATCAAAATCATGTAGGAGGGACAAATCCCATCTACATCACTCATAACCATCCCCATGTGTCACAGTGCACCCGAGCACCCCCTTGATGGAAACAATTAATCATGATCACGGTGGATGATGTCAAAGTACAACGAGTGACATGTGATGGGTGTAGTGATTTCAGGTCTAAGAACCACAATCACCACCATCACTATGAGATATGACTCTGAATACCAATCATGGTTTTCGTGTGTCATTCTCAAGGTGGGTCTATCTGATACACTATTCTCTAACAAGTATCTATATGCTTGGTTTGATATCACATATCATGACTAATGAGATTTTGTCATCAACCAACACACACTCTTGTCTTAAGTGTTATTGTTGTCTATTATCCTTCCACAATAACATCTGATGAGGGACATAACAAGAATGTATATACTCTTGACATCTATGTGATCTCATCGTTCAGGTCCTCAAATAAAAGGCATATGTCATTGAGTAATATCATTCTTTAAACATTTTTTATGTTTCATGAATAATTGAATAAAATAGAATAAGTTGGAAGATTACCTTTATACTTGATTAGATCATTTACAAGACATGCCATTACAATCATCATATGATTGGATTTCTGGGCATACATACCAACAGATTATGACTATCATATAACAGTTCACGAATCATTATTAAAATGACTATGTCCATTACACTTGTTCTCTAACAAGTACCTATGTATCTAACTGGGTATCCAATGCATATGACCTGTGAGAACTGGTCATCAGTCACTATACATAATAGTCTCATGTGCATTAGTGTTGTTCAATTCACAATAATACTTGACTACAAACACTTTAAGAAAATTGTTCTTATCATCCATTAGGATCTCATGTTCAAATCACATACTACAAGTCCCGTGTCTTTGAACATATCCTTCTAAGGACATTTATTTTGTAAATTAATATTGCAATAATTAAATGTGTGTCAATAAATTAGAATCCCCTTATTAATCAAATAAAAAGTACAAATTACCCATATAACATCATGTAATTATTGGCTTCTAGGGAATATACATTAACATCATCCTATTTAAATCATGCCACACATTTCCACAAAACTATTTATGTGCAACATGGGTTCCTCATTATTGTGACCATAGAAATCTTGAAACATTATGAGTGCAACAAAAATCGAAATCAATCTTATAATTTCCCACATCTGTCTATCTTTTAATGGGACCCAATTGTGTTGTAATAGACGGGGTCTTAATCTTCTCCCAAATGGTTTACTCATCATCTGAGGTGTCCACGTCATCATTATTCTGCACATGGTCAAACATGTTGTCTAGTTTTTTAACAAGCTCTTTAGGATTGATCTCCTACTTTTCTAGATTGTCCTCAGGTGGTGGAAAAGATGACTCGTCATAGTGCTCAATCCGTGTTTGGACTGTGAACAAGTACCTAAAAGGAAAAAATGGATTAAATCACCAAAAACTTACAAAAACACAAAGTTTTTTTAGTAAATCTTTAATTGGAAATAAAAAGTAGCCTCAAATGGTTCAGTTCAACACTCGAAGTGCCAATCGAATAGTAACAACAACAAAAAAATTTGACACAACTAAATTTTTTGTGTTGAATGCAAGTGTATGTCTCGAAGTAATAAATGAACTCAAAGAGGTCCATATATCAAACTTAGGGAACTAGATAGCTAAAGACTAATATTAACTGAAATAGATAGGCTAAGACAAATGAAAGAGTTCATTTGGTGATAAAAATTTAGAATAAGAATTAAAAGTGCAAAAAGTAAATTTTATGAAATGTGAAATGGTGGATTCTATAGAACAACGACTTCACCACTGTATCAACATACCCATGCATTCTATTGTATCATCATAACTTAAATTATCTTCTTTTACATTTACTATTTATAGCTTTTAGTACCTAGTTTCAATGTGTAATACACTATTTAGTTTAGTTATCAATCCACTTTTGCAGCATCACTATAAGAGACCAATTGACAAGGACTATCTTTGTATATTCACTCCATAGTGGTAAGACCGCTTTTTCAACACTTTAGTGACTATGGTGATAACGGAATTTCCAACTACTAACCCCACTTTTGCATCAACTAATTGTCCATTACAATATGGTGATCGATCATAAATAATTGATGGGTTGTGTAATTGCTAGCCCTGCTTTCAAAGTAGTAAGAAAATCATGGTCAATTTATGTTGGTCAATCATATTTAAACTAGTTAACTTTTCTGTTATCAAAATCTAAAGAAAAATTTATATTAAATCAAGACAAAAATACTCACAAAGTTAACACCTGGCTACTTTTGGGTCCTAAAGAACGAAGGTTTAGCCTCATGCCCAACAACAAATTATAAGAAGGGAGGGAGATGAAGAAGGCCATAGAAAAATCATGAAAGGTGATTCTTGACTCTTTGTCACCTCCTTCTTAAACTCTAGTTCCTCCAAGGAAGGCTATTGGGATGGCCTCCAGAGAGATCCCCTCAAATGAGATGTCTTTCCCACAAGCTAGATACCTTGCCCCCGATAGTGATGCCTCCAAATGGCATTCCCCCTTTGGTTTATGTAAGGTAAAGTAGGGCACCACTAGGTTTTAGATCGTCAGATGCACCTATAATTATCGGTGTCACCAAATCCTCATTTTATTGTGCTTTAGAGCTTGAATTATCGATGTCATTGACTTGGGTTGGTGGTACCGAGATGCAATTTGGCTCTTCGCCTCCTCCGTCTTGATCATTCTATGTCTTAATGGTGGTCAACATCCCCTTCATGTTGGTGCCTTGGACATAACTTGGTAGTACCAACTTTGTTTTGTTATTACTCAATTAACTATGCAATTTAAGCAACAATAGGCAAATAAAATAAAGAAATTTCGTCCTAAATACATATAAAAAGGATAATATTTATTAACAAGGGATATTTTAGGAAATTTTGGTAAAATGTTTATAAAATACATGAGTATGAGAGAAGTAACCCTTGAATCATGCCCAAATAATTTTCTTAGAGAAATCATGTGCATCAAATCTCAATGCCTTGCTTAAAGGAAATAACTTCTACAATAAGGTTCTTGGTAAATCATTCTAGGTTTGGATAGACCCTTTATCTATGCCTTGGATCCAATACTCGGTCCAAGCTTGTATTGTAAAGAAGAAGAGGTGGAGGCATATATTATTAACTATCTTTATGTTGATGTTCATAGTGGCACATAACTCAAGGAAGTTGTCCACATAAAAATATGGGTCTTCTTTGGTCAATCCTAAAAATTGGTTCTGCTACAACATGCCAACTAGGCTTGGGAAAATCTAAAGAATAATAATCCACATTTGGTCGCATGATTTCTAAGAAAAATACCTTATTAGGATGAGGGGAGATGTAATTTATGAATGCCTTCTCAGCTATGATGTTTTTTGTAGAAATGATAGTTGCTTTGACTTTTTTTCCATCCTTGGTCATGGTTTCCTACTAGTTAACATAACCTTGTGGTTTTCAAGGATATATTTCAAAGAGTCCCATCTAGAATGATCTTGAACCATGCGTGGTTCCTGCAGAACAAAAAGAAAAGAGTTTAGTTCCACAAGAATTGGTATGAAACGCAAGAACTAAATGAGTATAGAAAATTTACCATGTAAAATTGCACAATCAACCAAAATAAATTAGGGTTGAATTATCAAAAGAAATTGGATCCTGGACAATGGAACCTAAAATTTGTGTCTACCTAACAAGGGGTGCGCATAAAATTGATAAAAAAACCCAAATTACACACACTCGAGGCCCACAATAGGACATGTAAAAAGTAGTATATATTAAGGTCATATTTATAGGAAGTTAGTTCCAATAAACACATAGCATATTTAGTTAACCATGCATTCAAGAATAAATATTGTTTTGGTTTGATTAAATCCTAAATTAAGTAATTAACTAAATATTTTTCTCAAAATCTCTTTCTAGTTATAAATTTAAGGCAAATGAATTTGGTGCCATGACACCTACAAATCATATGATGAGCATATATACACAAAATAGACCACAATTCTTCTTATTTGCATCTCACACCACATTATGATTAATGACATCTGCCTATTCATTGCCTAAGTGGTTATATTATTGTCTTCCAACTAATAAACTAACATAAGATAATATATCCTCCTAGATCCCTCTAGAAATGATCATATATCTACATTCACTACTTGCACAAGGAAACTATAAATGCATGTACTCCTACTTACTTCCATGTAATAAAAAGTTGGATCTCAAACTATCCTTCACTAAATTTGTATCCCTTCCACGTATGCCAAACTTGGGGAAGTAGGGAACTCTAGACACCAATTTTTATAATTAAGTAACAATAATTATAGAAACAAAAAGGAAAAGTGTAATAATTTATCAAGAAGTTCATCACATGACTATTATGTGCCAAAAAGGTAAAAAAACAAGGAAAGCTACTCCATTTGCAAAGATGATACACAAATAAGTTGGTATACCACAAATCTAAAATAATTGATAGAATAAAAGAAGGAATGAGGAATGGAAGAGAAGGAGAAAATTGAGACAACACTAGTATATGAATGATCCTCTATATAGGATCTTTACAAGGAGATTCTAAGGCTTGGGAAGAAAGAAATCTATCTCCTTAGCATTCTTCATCATCCTTTACATCTATTATAGAGTGCAATCATACTCTAGGTCACCTCCCTCTCATTTCTCAAAGTTGGAATAGAACCAAGTTCTAGATATATCTCATCCACTATGAACTTTATATTTTCCCAAAAATTGCCAAGACATGATGTGTCAAAGATGCGGCATGACATGTCTCTTGGAAGTTTCAAGAGTAGGGATGCATAACCACTCGACATGACATGCCAAGTGTAAGATCATCAGTTTTGTAAATTTAGTTTTTATGATTATGAATGCAATTATAATGTATTGAGATTCACTTTAAGACAAATAGAGTAATATTAGAATGATGAGATCAATTGTATGACTATGATGAATTTTAGATCTAGACTTAGAGTAAGTATTCAAAATATAGTAAATAAAGTAATATCAATCACATGTGTCAATTGAAGCTTCAATTGCCATAATATAGTGGATCAATCTTTAAAATTCATAAATAAGAAGGTAACTAGGCTTGTGGACCCATTGGAAGGTCTAAGTATGAATCAAGGGCCTTGGGATCCAATTCAGGCTCATTTGTGCTATTAGAGTAAGAAATAGATCCATGGGATCTATGATAAAGAAAATGGGGATTTCATGCATAAATAACATACCAATAATAGTATGATCTAATTAAGAGATAATGAGAAACATTATAGAAGATACCAAATGACCTAGATGATTAAATGAGAAATTATCTAATCCTTATTTAGATTCTAAGTATTTGGGTTTTCAATAAACATAATATGACCTAAAACATGGTCCAATACATGTAATGAATAAATGAAGATAAATCCAAGTTTTGAGATAATTATATGACTATATGTGACCTAGGTGATTAAATTAGGTAAATGTTTGAATAGCAAGAAAGAGGTATTTGTCTTTATAATTATAATTTTCAAACATGGTCTAATCAAGATATCCCTAGTAGGAATATAATACTAAATATTGGCGTCAATTTGACAATCCTAGAGACGTATATGGTTCTTAGAAGTTTGAGATAATTTTATTGAAATTGTTGATAACATCAATTATTAAATTATATTGTCACACCCATAATTCATATAACCCAAGACCTTGGGAGCGTGACATTGAATACATAAGCTAATTGCAGAAGTGATCAAAGGACCGAACAACTATTAGGTCATCTTCCACGTCGTGCACAGAGGTCTTCAAGGCCTGAACACTAGCTTGACCTCTGACCTCTCCCTCTCTCTCCCTAGTGCACCATAGTTATTGGAACCAAGGGTGGTTGACAAACCCAACTAACCCCGACTTTGGTCATTATCATGTTGGTTTCATATAACACCTAAATTGGGATCTTGAGGGATCAACATGGCTGAGAGGATATGAGGACTCTGGGTTTCTTATAGCCTATATAAGAGTATGGGAAGTTCCATTGAGGTTTTAAGGGCCCAACACCCCTCACAATTTCATAGCATCCATCTTGTTAGTAGATTCTCCACCCCAACCATCTACTTCTCTGGCCGAATCTAATTCACATTGATCCAGTCACCCCTTACCATCAAAGGTGGTCTAGCAGGGTTCAGGAGGCGATAAAGAAGATCACTATCTCAAAGGTTTGATCAACATGGCATGGACCATAGAAGTCAATAATGGAGGTTTATCTCCTTCATTGAGTGATGGAATCTGACCCATGTGAGAGAGGAAGAAGATGAGTGAGGGAAAAAGACACACATAACCCGAACCTGACAATCAAGGTAAGTGGTAACCATGCTCTTTTTGCCTTCTTTCTACCCCAACCATGTGGGTGCAGGATGCCTATGTGGCATGAGCCCATTAGCTCAGGACTGGCACTGCTAGCATGCACGGTTAATAGGGTTATTAATTTAGGTGTCAATCCCTCACTTACCCAAATAAGTTAATCTTGTATTAATTATATTAAACAGATTGTATCTCAAAAAGTAATGGTATTATACATCAATTTTAGTAGAAAAACAATTAGAAGATGAATAAAATATAGTCAATGTCTAATAATGATCTTACTTCCAAAAGTACAAGTAATAAATGAATAAAATGTGAATATCACATGAAACACATGTATTTGATAAATATAATGGGTAATCAATTTATTTTGTTATAGTTCATGGTCTTGATGAATATAATGATATGTTAAGATGATAATGATGATGATGATGTGCATTTATGTTTATGAGGTTAATAATCATATATATGTCGAATTAGGGTTTTGAAACCAATGGTTATAACTTGTTATAGTCTTGATGCACATACTCTGGTCTAGATGTTCATAATGACATGATACATTCAAGTAGATGATTAGGGTTACACCTAGTATTTAATTAGGGTTTTGAACCCTTAGAAGCTATGATGTGATGGAAATAAGGTTTGATACCCTTAGTCCTAGTCCAAACCCAAGGTGACCCTAAACCCTGGTTAGGACCTAAGTCAGGCCTAGTTAGTATGTTATGGATATACTGTGACACTTTAGGGTTACAAATGCATGAAGATTGAATGATTCAATAATTTCCTAGATCTATTCTTGATTGATTATATTATATACACTATAAGTACTTGAAGTATGATTGGATGTGATATGTATTAATAAGGTATGTGGCTATTTATAATTGATCACATATTTTTAAATCTGAATATTTCTTGATGTTTGATGAAATAAACTACTTGGATATTTATTTACTTCTAGTTCATTATAAGGCTAGTATGAGTATCAGATAAAATGACCATTATATTCTGATCCAGGATTAAACCTACCAAGGGTTAGTTGACCTAAGTTCATTGATGGACAGAGAAAGTGGTTACACCCAAGATGGTATGACAAACATGGGTTAGTATATATTAACAAAAATAAATATTCATATATTTTGATCGTTGATCAATCTAAGTTGGTAGCATACATGAACACTTTTATATGCACCCACGTAGATAGTATTATCAGTATAAGGATCTATGCTTTTTTTGTCAATGCTTTATGTAATTTTCATAGATAAAGATATGAAGACACGGAGACTTAGATAAAACTAATTGAAGCTATAAAAGTTAATACGAAGGAGGAATAGTTAGTTACCATAATACTTCTCTCATGTATATGTTAGTTTTCCTTTAAAAATTCATGTAACTCTTAAAAGGAGTATTGTTTAGACATTTGTATCCAACTTGGATTCAATTGATAGAAATTGTTGATTATTATTTATTATTTATTATATCTAGATCTCACAAATTCTCTCAACCTAATGATCTCTCTTAATTGGAGGATACTCGAAGTGGGGGGGTCATTTCATCAATGTATTGACATGAAATGTTGATGGTTATGCTGAGTGGTTGCCGACAAGATTGCATGCAATGTTGTTGGTAGACACGTTTTGCAGTAGCATGATCTTCTTGGTAGAATTCCCATGATTCGAGGCAAGTCATGTTGAGGAGAAGCACATCGTGCTTGCTAATTTTGACATCGACCACAACCATTGAGGTCAGGCATGTCATGCTCCTGTTGAGGCATATGATGTCCTATGCTGGAAAATTTCAGAAGACTTGGAGGTGAACACGTCTTTTACGGGGATGGACACTGTAACGACCCTGACCTGGGTTATGAGGTAACCCTATTTGTTTTGGCTAATTAAGTTGATTATAACTTTAATATAATCCTCTAAGGTGCTTTTTTATCATGTGACACACTCATGTTTCAAGTTTGGTCCCGATTGAATGTTGTTTGAGCAATTTTCCTTTGTTTTGGACCAAAGTGCAATTTACCCAAATTGAGGGGCTATAATGCAAAATGTCACATATTGAACATGCCTCATGTGTTTTAGAATCATTATTGAGATAATGATGCAAGGTGGTGGCTTCTGGAAAGCCTAAATTCCAAGTTTGAACTTGTTTGAATAATGTTGGTACCTTGTGCACCAATTTTGATACAAATTGTAATTTACCCAAAATGTGGGGTTGATATGCAAATTACCACCTCTAGAGTGTTCCTACTTCCTCTATGTATCATTTAGAGGAGATATATCGAATGAGACACCATGTTTGAATCAATTATTAGTGGTGGTACTCTTGATGATGAAATGACCAAGAAAAGGGTTGAATATGAAAGCTTAACTTGAGTTATATCAAGTTGAAAAGCTTATATATGAGTGCCTATCAGCCAAGGAGCCATAGGAAAAACCTTATATAGTTTTTTGAACTCTTGGAAAAGGCCATATCGTTCAAATCACCTCAAGGAGGTGAGGTCTGACGGCCAACAAGTTTCTTTAGAAAAAGTGTATCGGCTTGACATAAAACAGTGATTAAACCTAGATGACTTATCCAAATGGAAAAGCAATGGAAGAATTTGCATCTCTAGATGATACTCAACCTTTTTGCATGTCAAGATAAATGTTGATGCATGCATGTACACGTGTCACCCATGCATTACACGTGGCAACTACTAGCTCAAAATGTTGACACCTCGTTTTTGCCTTTCTTCATGAACAACAAGTATATATACCCCTAGTTTCACCCCTTGGTGCAATTTTGCGACCCTTATCACCCTCCTACCCTAAGGTATCGTGCATAGAGATCCCATATCGTGAAGGGATGCTGTGTTATCGTGCATGGGCCTTGGGATATCGCCCATGGCAAGACCATATCGCCCAAGTAGGTGATATCAGCCATATAGGGTGATATCGGCCTTAGAGTGAAGTGTTTTGACTCCAAGTGAGTTCCATATCGTGCAAGTCAGTATCATATCATCAAAGAGGGGTGGCATGTCGTGCAAGAGAACAAGGGTATCATGCATAGGCCTTGGGTATCGTCCATACCATGTTGATATTGCCCATAGCAAGTTGATATCGACCAATTGAAGTGATTTTGGCCACAAGTGAGGGGGTATCGGCCACAAGCAAAGTTGTGTTGGCCAAGAGGAAGTCCATATCGCCCAAGAGTGGTAGGGTGTCGTCCAAGGAGATAAGGAACTCAAAACTTAACCCTAAGGTAAGATATAGTTGTCTTCAAGCTTGAATTGAAGCATGGAATTAGGGTTATGATCTACCTTTCTTTTCTTCTTCACCAATTGCTTATCCATGGTGATTCCTTGTATATGAAGGAGTTGTGAACGAGTGTTGGACCTTTTATAAAGTCATCTTCAACCTTAGGAACATGGAGATTTGGACCTTGAAGCTTTGAAGTGGTTCTTAAGGCGGGTTATATAACTTGAACTCAACCATGTTGTTATTCTTCACCTAAATTGTTATAATTAGTGAAATACTTTTAATACTAAAATTTCCTGAAATAGTTGATGAAATTATGAGTTCTAGTAGTTTCTTAGACCTGTTACCATGAATTATATCAGTTCGAATAAAGGTCTAGAACTTGAAGAAGATGGTGTCACTTTGTAAAAGTGATATCAGGTTCAAGTATAAATACAAGTAGTTATAACCCGATATGGGTATGACTTGCCCGATATGTCTTGCACAAGATGTTGCATGAGATGCTTGCATAAGATGATTGCATGATAGGGAGTCAAGTATAAACTCCATGCATGATACAAGGTCAAATGAATACTTGTAATTTGACAAGAAACCCTAATTTGGGTAACCCAATATGAGTAAAGAATACCAAATGCTATTGCATGATATGGAAGCCCGATACACAACCCTAGTTGATGTCTAGCCCGACATAGTGATGTCTTAATACTACATGCACGACATGGGTAACACATATACACACCTCTATCCCAGTATGGATGATGTTCATATACTTCTAGCCCGATAGGGTGAGTGCTCATATACTTACAGCCTGATATGGTGAACATATGCACACTTCTAACCCGAGATACCTTGTAAAGGTGAGAGTAAGACACCCTTAGGAGTAATGAGTGTAACACCAAGTAATGGTGTGGATAATACCTTGATAGGTGAAACACCTAGAGTGGTTGATAATGGTTAATCCTATATCAATAATGTCTCAACCTGAGATGAGTCCATATCAATTTATGATGGTTGGACATTTCAAATGTATGACTTATGATCAATACACTACATAATAAATGTGATGGGCTAGTGCATAAAGTATTAGGATGGGAAATACCCTAATATAAGATAAGTTGTTGAACTTAAGAAAGTTAAAAGTGATGAGGGAAGTGATACATCAAGACATGATATATATCACATCTAGCACTTCAAGGTTGATGTACCTTGATGCACCTTAAATCCAATATACTTGGATGAGTAACACATAAAGTGTGTTATGTCAAATGTTACATTGAGATGTAATAAGTTTAATGCACTCTGATAAGTGTGGGCTAACACACTTTGAGAAAGGGTTAAGCCAAGTTAATAAAGTCTGATGTAATCATACCCTGGTAAGGATGAGAGAGGAACTCATACCTTGTGTTGATGATTCATTTAATGATAAATGATGAGAATGAATAAGTATGATTGAATACTTATGATATCAAGGTTTGATCCTAGATGTGTGGAGCAATGAATTAGGGTTTGATCATTGATAATATGATCTTGAAAACCTAAATGGTTAATAATGGAAAACCCTAACCCTAATGAAGGGTAATGATATGTAAGAGAAACCCTAATCGATAAGAAAGGGAAAACCCTAACCCTAATGATGGGAAGGTTGTATTTCTATTATTTCATAAGCCTTGTAAGGCATGTTAAATACTTGTATAACAAGTATAATGTGTAATGGCCTTGTGAGCCATGTGAATAAGTTGTTGCCTAGTGAGAGGTGACAAGATGTGTGATGGCCTTGTGAGCCATGTGAATAAGTTGTTGCCTAGTGAGAGATGACAAGATGTGTAATGGCCTTGTGAGCCATGTGATAGTTTGTTTCCTAGTGAGAGGTGACAAGATATTTAATGGGCCTTGTGAGCCATGTGAGATGCTTGTATAACAAGTATCATGTATACCTTGGTCTAAGGACCTAGAGGTAATAGTTACCTGATAAGTGGTAACAGTGTTCAGTGATGATCTATGGTTTGAATACCTAGATCCAGTAATCATGATAATGATGATGTGAAGGGATGAGAATTCCCAGTAATGTTATAAGGGACTGAGATCCCAAGTATCACGTGTTTTAAAGATTTGAAAAAAATGCGTGATAGATGTATTACACCTTTCTTTGTAGCATTTGTTGTGTTTGATAAAGATAACTTGTTTGATGCTAAAAGAATGTTGTAATGCACGTAATATATCACTATAAACTATAAAACATTGTCCTGACCATAGATCCATCAGTGTCAGAACTTGCTAATGGTGAAACGGGTTGCTCCGCGGCATAACCCGGAGTGCATACTTTTGAGTATGTGAGGGCGTAAGTGCAGACGGTACTGTGTGAGCCGATCCCCTTACGATCCCGAAATGAATGGGGATTTGGCTATATGCCCTATCCTGGCTCAAGTGCGACTTTGGTCGTAGACTCTGTGTTGAGCACGGTGAACTGGCCCGTGGCTTAGAGTATGGGGCTTGTGTCACCATGAATCAGACTAGGGACGGTTGTTTGTAGATGTTTCCCCTAAGAGAGTGCAATTGACGCTGTAGCTCTAAGCGAGGATGCCTACGTGCCCTGGCACAGCTTGTTAGCAGTGACACGAGATGTCCTACATGTGGTCTCGTACAGACCGAGATAAGGGAGGTCATGGAAACCGGCTCTACCATTGACCTTGTATGGTACCGACTTGTGAGAAGTTTGTAGTCAGTTGGAGATGGTTGGGGTATGCTCCATCTCCTCATGGCATAAGTGTGATTGTAAAATATGTTCAGCCGTGTAGTATATCTGCTTAAGGATCGAATATGAGAAACATTTCTTGATGCGCAATACAGTTATACATTCTAGTTGATAGATGTTATTTATGTTTCTTTACATTCCTTGCAAAGCAGATAGATGAATTATAATCTACCATGGGTAGATGCAATGTTCTCCTTATGAAAGGAGATTACTTATTCTATTCATATAGTGAATTATCCTACTTGTTAATATAAAAAGAACCTCTGCTCAGTTTATAAATGCTTAATCTGTGATAATAATATGGTCGGCGGAGAGTTATATCTGTCGCTGGGACAATTACAATTGTCTCACCCCCATGGGACCCAAATTTTTAGGTGGACGTGTACGAGGAGGTGAAGACCTTTCTGCAGAGGAAGAACAACAACTGAGGCAGCAGTGACAGCTCAGGTTGAGTGTACTATTTGTCATGTCTTGTAGATATGAGTCCTATGTGTCGTCTCTGTACTCTCAGGTCCTTGGATTTAGTATGTGTTGGTTTTATGATCAATAAGAGATTTTGGCTTATGTGCCTCAAGGTTTTATGTTGCTCATGTATAGTTTGGTAAAGCAACTGTTATATGTTATTCTCGAGGTGAGATGTACTGGATAAGTATAATGTGAATAATGATGTATATAAGGTTTTGGACCTTTCAATAAGAGTTTTCTTTGGAATGGATCTCTTTGAAAAATTGTTTTAATTTTTAGTGATTTTTGTTAATATGTTGTTTATGTTTAATTCTGCTTAATTAATGAAGATTTTTTTGTCGGTTTGGCGACTGTCGTCACAAAGTTTGGTATCAGAGCTTAAGGTTCGCTGAGTCTACAGAGACATAAGACTAAGGTGTTGAGTCTGTGTTAGTGTCCTCCAGTATACCCTATAGTGACTTCTACTTGTGCAGAAGAAAGGGTGAAGTTTATAAATGACTGGGGAACACGAGGAATACATTGTTGAGGGCAATGTTGTTGCACCAGGAAAGGGTGCAAGGGATCAGGCAAGAGAAGAATGAATGCCTGAGAATTCCCATCATGACCCGATCAGGATAGATAATCCTATGTTTATGCTCTTGTTGGGCAGGTTAAGACAACAGTGATGCATATAGTAGACTGGATACTAGCATTACAACCTAGGTTACCGGTTCTCAACGTAGAAACTTTGGGCTTTGAAAAGGTTCCTGAATGACATGTTCATGTTGGAACAGTGGAAAATGTGGAAAGGATTAGCATATGGAAAGAAAATAGACTCTTCCATAAGTATAGACAGATAGTATATCTGTGATGGTAATGCCCAAGATGGGGCAATAAGTTGAGAAATAAGGAAAGGTCTCTACAATTCTAGAGACATGTGCCTAGTTGTTCTAAAAAAAAAGCCAAAGTTTTTGGTGCCATCAGTGCAATAAATGCCTAGTGTACCAGGGCAGTAGCCACTACGTAAAGGCAAGGGTCTTAACTTTTCACCTGTAAGAACCCATGGCTTAGTCTCTACATCAGTAATAAGACCGATAAGACCATGGTACGACGACAAGACATGCTATGGTTATGGACATGTTGACCATACTAAACCCTTTTGTTCAAACAGAAGGGAGGAAATGACTCAACAACCGAGGTAGACTCGACAAGGCTTATGAAAGTTATAGCCCAATAACGTGAAAAGGCAAAAGCAACAACATGAAACAGATTGACTCTATGTGTTGAGTCAACCTAAAGAGGTAGATGACCGCGAGGGATAACAATTATATAGATCTTTTCATTTTGATATGCCTTATCTTGATGATTATATGATAATCATAAAAAGAATTGATGTTACGGATTTCCCTATTGATTGTCTTATGGGGACATAGGGAAGAAATATGAGAACTAGAATTTATATTTTGTTTAGTATTATTTTAAATACTTTATAATTGTTCTTATCCGTGTGAAAGAGGATGAGGTATAGAGGTAATTCCTGGAGAAAATCCAGGGATGCTAAATCCTATGCTTGTGATGATACAAAAAGTAAGGAATATGAAAGTACATAAAGTGCATACTACCTAATCTCAGTACTTGTATACCCTGGCCAGGTATATAAATATGGGAGATAGGGCAAGTATGGAACTCTTAGATTGTTATTTTTCTGATTACTCTGATCAAGTAGTCATTCTGAGACAATCTAGTGAGTATAACTAAATTAGAAATATGGTATGGATATGTATATCACATCCTAAGTGCAATAAATTGGAATCTGAGATGATCTCAGATCAATCTGTATGTATGAGGAAATGAAAAGTATAATCCTCATGATAAGAGAATGAGAACAAAGGAGATGATCCCTGTCAGATAAAGCATGTGTGAATAGTAAAGATCTTTTCCCATGATGTGGAAATGGGAAATGTGATAAAATCACAAAATGTTCATGAACATGTTAGACAATAACTAAGAAAGGAATAATGATATGTAATCATCCTTATAATTTCTATGTTGATGGCAAGGAACCTAGGATGAGACACGAGTAAATGACTCATGAATAGTTAATAGATCATGCAATAATCAGAGGAGATGATAATCTCTTCTCTTTGATAAACAACCCTAGATGATGATGGGGTGATAAAAGGAATATGTTTCTTTGTGTTATTTCCTTTCAGGGACATGGCAATCAAGTGAGTACTATGACACTTGATGTGCATGGATTAGAATTAATCCATTGATGGATACTTAGAAAAGTATCGGTTTGTCTTAGACTTTGGTTCTAAGATTAAGATAAGTGTAATAAGTAATGTCCCAAGATGAAAGAAAGACGATGATGTAATGTGTTTTCGGTACATACAATGGATACCAAGGTAAAGAATCCTAGTATCCAAGAACTTTCAATGATATGAGAAAATGAGAACATGATTCCTGACAAGGAGTAATGTTTGGTTACCTAGAAGAGCCAACTTTGAAATTAGTCTAGTTACATACAGTAGTATGGATACCATTTGTTAGGGGTTTATGCCCCGCATAAACATGACATAAACAGAGATGTATGAGTTGAAGGAACAATAGTAGAATTGTTTAGGAAAAGTTGATCAAGCTAAATATAACTTCCCAGAATATCCCTATTCAGATTGTTGAGGCAGTTTATACATAACATCTCGAGATACCTCTAAGATATATCTTATTTAATAAGTAGCCTCTCCTTATGACAAGAAAATAAACAATTAAAGGGTTAATTGATACAGGTCATAAGAAAGTTTAGTGTTGTGTCAGCAGATTTGGGTGGCACAATAGATGCATGATAATACTTGTAGTCACAAGTGGGTGATAGAACATAACTCTGGTCTTTCCTTTAAAAGTGAAATGTTAAATGAGGAGTATGGGAGACTCCCCAAAATCAAGAATCCTATCACATAAAGTTGTAAGTTGAGAAAGGTGACAAATTAGTAAGGTTTGACACCTGAGTTAAATAAGGTATGTATGATGTTTCTCTGACTAAGAAAAGTATTACCTGACACAGAGTTGACTCTACAGTCAATAATGAAAAAGACAGTGGAATATGTGCCATGTGTGACAGATTCAATGATAACCCTGTGTAGAAGAACTTTGTGTTGATTAAAGTTCTATGTCATCACCATGACATTAAGATGTTATGTGTAGACTTTATGGTATGATGAATGAATAATATCTGTCTTCCTTTACCTGGGATTTCGGGGACGAAATCCTTGTTAGGGGTTTATAACTTGTAACGACCCTGACCTGGGTTATGAGGTAACCCTATTTGTTTTGGCTAATTAAGTTGATTATAACTTTAATATAATCCTCTAAGGTGCTTTGTTATCATGTGACACACTCATGTTTCAAGTTTGGTCCCGATTGAATGTTGTTTGAGCAATTTTCCTTTGTTTTGGACCAAAGTGCAATTTACCCAAATTGAGGGGTTATAATGCAAAATGTCACATATTGAACATGCCTCATGTGTTTTATCATCATTATTGAGAGAATTATGCAAGGTGGTGGCTTGTGGAAAGCCTAAATTCCAAGTTTGAACTTGTTTGAATAATGCTGGTACCTTGTGCACCAATTTTGGTACAAATTGTAATTTACCCAAAATGTGGGGTTGATATGCAAATTACCACATCTAGAGTGTTCCTACTTCCTCTATGTATCATTTATAGGATATATAATGAACGAGACACCATGTTTGAATCAATTATGAGTTGTGGTACTCTTGGTGATGAAATGACCAAGAAAAGGGTTGAATATGAAAGCTTAACTTGAGTTGTATCAAGTTGAAAAGCTTATATATGAGTGCCTATCAGCCAAGGATCCATAGGACAAGCCTCATATAGTTTTTTGAACTCTTAGCAAATACTATATCGTTCAAATCACCTCAAGGAGGTGAGGTGTGACGACGAACAAGTTTCCTTATAAAAAGTGTATCGGCTTGACATAAAATAGTGATTAAACCTAGATGACTTATCCAAATGGAAAAGCAATGGACAAATTTGCATCGCTAGATGATCCTCAACATTTTTTCATGTCAAGATAAATTTGTATGCATGCATGTACACGTGTCACCCATGCATGACACGTGACACCTACTAGCTCAAAATGTTGACACCTCATTTTTGCCTTTCTTCATGAACAACAAGTATATATACCCCTAGTTTCACCCCTTGGTGCAATTTTGCAACCCTTACCACCCTCCTACCCTAAGGTATCGTGAATATAGATCCCATATCGTGAAGGGATACTGTGGTATCGTGCATGGGCCTTGTGATATCGCCCATGGCAAGACCATATCGCCCAAGTAGGTGATATCGGTCATATAGGGTGATATCGGTCATAGATTGACGTGTTTTGACTCCAAGTGAGTGCCATATCGTGCAAGTGAGTATCATATCATGTAATAGGGGTGGCATGTCGTGAAAGAGAACAAGGGTATCGTGCATAGGCCTTGGGTATCGGCCATAGCAAGTATATCGACCATACCATGTTGATATTGCCCATAGCAAGTTGATATAGGCCAATTGAAGTAATTTTGGCCACAAGTGAGGGGGTATCGGCCGCAAGAAGATTTATGTCGGCCAAGAGGAAGTCCATATCGCCCAATTGTGGTAGGGTGTCGGCCAAGGATCTAAGGAACTCAAAACTTAACCCTAAGGTAAGATATAGTTGTCTTCAAGCTTGAATTGAAGCATGGAATTAGGGTTATGATCTACCTTTCTTTTCTTCTTCACCAATTGCTTATCCATGGTGATTCCTTGTATATGAAGGAGTTGTAAACGAGCCTTGGACCTTTTATAAAGTCATATTGAACCTTAGGAACATGTATATTTTGACCTTGAAGCTTTGAAGTGGTTCTTAAGGCGGGTTATATAACTTGAACTCAACCATGTTATTATTCTTCACCTAAATTGTTATAATTAGTGAAATACTTTTAATACTAAAATTTCCTGAAATAGTTGATAAAATTATGAGTTATAGTAGTTGCTTAGACCTGTTACCATGAATTATATCAGTTATAACAAAGGTCTAGAACTTGAAGAAGATGGTGTCACTTTGTAAAAGTGATATCGGGTTCAAGTATAAATACAAGTAGTTATAACCCGATATGGGTATGACTTGCCCGATATGTCTTGCACAAGATGTTGCATGAGATGCTTGCATGAGATTCTTGCACGATAGGGAGTCAAGTATATACTCCATGCATGATACAAGGTTAAAGGAATACTTGTAAGTTGATAAGAAACCCTAATTTGGGTAACCCAATATGAGTAAAGAATACCAAATGCTATTGCACGATATGGAAGCCCGATACACAACCCTAGTTGATGTCTACCCCGACATAGTGATGGCTTAATACCGCATGCACGACATGGGTAACACATATACACACCTCTATCCGAGTATGGATGATGTTCATATACTTCTAGCCCAATAGGGTGAGTGCTCATATACTTACAGCCCGATATGGTGAACATATGCACACTTCTAACCCGAGATACCTTGTAAAGGTGAGAGTAAGACACTCTTATGAGTAATGAGTGTAACACCAAGTAATGGTGTGGATAATACCTTGATAGGTGAAACACCTAGAGTGGTTGATAATGGTTAATCCTATATCAATAATGTCTCAACCTGAGATGAGTCCATATCAATTTATGATGGTTGGACAATTCAAATGTATGACTTATGATCAATACACTACAGAATAAATGTGATGGTCTAGTACATAAAGTATTAGGATGGGAAATACCCTAATACAAGATAAGTTGATGAACTTAAGAAAGTTAAAAGTGATGAGGGAAGTTATACATCAAGACATGATATATATCACATCTAGCAGTTCAAGGTTGATGTACCTTGATGCACCTTAAATCCAATATACTTGGATGAGTAACACATAAAGTGTGTTATGTCAAATGTTACATTGAGATGTAATAAGTTTAATGCAGTATGATAAGTGTGGGCTAACATACTTTGAGAAAGGGTTAAGCCAAGTTAATAAAGTCTGATGTAATCATACCCTGGTAAGGATGAGAGAGGAACTCATACCTTGTGTTGATGATTCATTTAATGATAAATGATGATAATGAATAAGTATGATTTAATACTTATGATATCAAGGTTTGCTCCTAGATGTGTGGAGTAATGAATTAGGGTTTGATCATTGATAATATGATCTTGAAAACCTAAATGGTTAATAATGGAAAACCCTAACCCTAATGAAGGGTAATGATATGTAAGCGAAACCTTAATCGATAAGAAAGGGAAAACCCTAACCCTATGATGGGAAGGTTGTATTTCTCTTATTGCATAAGCCTTGTAAGGCATGTTAAATACTTGTATAACAAGTATAATGTGTAATGGCCTTGTGAGCCATGTGAATAATTTGTTACCTAGTGAGAGGTGACAAGATGTGTGATGGCCTTATGATCCATGTGAATAAGTTGTTGCCTAGTGAGAGATGACAAGATGTGTAATGGCCTTGTGAGCCATGTGATAGTTTGTTTCCTAGTGAGAGGTGACAAGATATTTAATGGGCCTTGTGAGCCATGTGAGATGCTTGTATAACAAGTATCATGTATACCTTGGTCTGAGGACCTAGAGGTAATAGTTACCTGATAAGTGGTAACAGTGTTCAGTGATGATCTAAGGTTTGAATACCTAGATCCAGTAATCATGATAATGATGATGTGAAGGGATGAGAATTCCCAGTAATGTGATAAGGGACTGAGATCCCAAGTATCATGTGTTTTAAAGATTTGAAAAAAATACGTGATAGATGTATTACACCTTTCTTTGTAGCATTTGTTGTGTTTGATAAAGATAACTTGTTTGATGCTAAAAGAATGTTGTAATGCACGTAATATATCACTATAAACTATAAAACATTGTCCTGACCATAGATCCATCAGTGTCAGAACTTGCTAATGGTGAAACGGGTTGCTCCGCGGCATAACCCGGAGTGCATACTTTTGAGTATTTGAGGGCGTAAGTGCAGACGGTACTGTGTGAGCCGATCCCCTTACGATCCCGAAATGAATGGGGATTTGGCTATATGCCCTATCCTGGCTCAAGTGCGACTTTGGTTGTAGACTCTGTGTTGAGCACGGTGAACTGGCCCGTGGCTCAGAGTATGGTGCTTGTGTCACCATGAATCAGACTGGGGACGGTTGTTTGTAGATGTTTCCCCTAAGAGAGTGCAGTTGACGTTGTAGCTCTAAGCGAGGATGCCTACGTGCCCTGGCACATCTTGTTAGCAGTGACACGAGATGTCCTACATGTGGTATCGTACAGACCGAGATAAGGGAGGTCATGGAAACCGGCTCTACCATTGACCTTGTATGGTACCGACTTGTGAGAAGTTTGTAGCCAGTTGGAGATGGTTGGGGTATGCTCCATCTCCTCAGGGCATAAGTGTGATTATAAAATATGTTCAGCCGTGTAGTATATCTGCTTAAGGATCGAATATGAGAAACATTTCTTGATGCGCAATACAGTTATACATTCTAGTTGATAGATGTTATTTATGTTTCTTTACATTCCTTGCAAAGCAGATAGATGAATTATAATCTACCATGGGTAGATGCAATGTTCTCCTTATGAAAGGAGATTACTTATTCTATTCATATAGTGAATTATCCTACTTGTTAATATAAAAAGAGCCTCTGCTCAGTTTATACTGTGATAATAATATGGTCGGCGGAGAGTTATATCTCTCACTGGGACAATTACAATTGTCTCACCCCCGTGGGACCCAAATTTTTAGGTGGACGTGCACGAGGAGGTGAAGACCTTTCTGCAGAGGAAGAACAACAACTGAGGCAGCAGTGACAGCTCAGGTTGAGTGTACTATTTGTCATGTCTTATAGATATGAGTCCTATGTGTCGTCTCTGTACTCTCAGGTCCTTGGATTTAGTATGTGTTGGTTTTATGATCAATAAGAGATTTTGGCTTATGTGCCTCAAGGTTTTATGTTGCTCATGTATAGTTTGGTAAAGCAACTGTTATATGTTATTCTCAAGGTGAGATGTACTGGATAAGTATAATGTGAATAATGATGTATATAAGGTTTTGGACCTTTCAATAAGAGTTTTCTTTGGAATGGATCTCTTTGAAAAATGGTTTTACTTTTTAGTGATTTTTGTTAATATGTTGTTTATGTTTAATTCTGCTTAATTAATGAAGATTTTTTTGTCGGTTTGGCGACTGTCGTCACAAAGTTTGGTATCAGAGCTTAAGGTTCGCTGAGTCTACAGAGACATAGGACTAAGGTGTTGAGTCTGTGTTAGTGTCCTCCAGTATACCCTATAGTGACTTCTACTTGTGCAGAAGAAAGGGTGAAGTTTATAAATGACTGGGGAACATGAGGAATACATTGTTGAGGGCAATGTTGTTGCACCAGGAAAGGGTGCAAGGGATCAGGCAAGAGAAGAATGAATGCCTGAGAATTCCCATCATGACCCGATTAGGATAGAGAATCCTATGTTTATGCTCTTGTTGGGCAGGTTAAGACAACAGTGATGCATATAGTAGACTGGATACTAGCATTACAACCTAGGTTACCGGTTCTCAACGTAGAAACTTTGGGCTTTGAAAAGGTTCCTGAATGACATGTTCATGTTGGAACAGTGGATAATGTGGAAAGGATTAGCATATGGAAAGAAAATAGACTCTGCCATAAGTATAGACAGATAGTATATCTGTGATGGTAATGCCCAAGATGGGGCAATAAGTTTAGAAATAAGGAAAGGTCTCTACAATTCTAGAGACATGTGCCTAGTTGTTCTAAAAAAAAGCCAAAGTTTTTGGTGCCATCAGTGCAATAAATGCCTAGTGTACCAGGGCATTAGCCACTAAGTAAAGGCAAGGGTCTTAACTTTTCACCTGTAAGAACCCATGGCTTAGTCTCTACATCGGTAATAAGACCGATAAGACCATGGTAAGATGACAAGACATGCTATGGTTATGGACATGTTGACCATACTGAACCCTTTTGTTCAAAAAGAAGGGAGGAAATGACTCAACAACTGAGGTAGACTCGACAAGGCTTATGAAAGTTATAGCCCAATAACGTGAAAAGGCAAAAGCAACAACATGAAACAGCTTGACTCTATGTGTTGAGTCAACCTAAAGAGGTAGATGACCGTGAGGGATAACAATTATATAGATCTTTTCATTTTGATATGCCTTATCTTGATGATTATATGATACTCATAAAAAGAATTGATGTTACGGATTTCCCTATTGATTGTCTTATGGGGACATAGGGAAGAAATATGAGAACTAGAATTTATATTTTGTTTAGTATTATTTTAAATACTTTATAATTGTTCTTATCCATGTGAAAGAGGATGAGGTATAGAGGTAATTCCTGGAGAAAATCCAGGGATGCTAAATCCTATGCTTGTGATGATACAAAAAGTAAGGAATATGAAAGTACATAAAGTGCATACTACCTAATCTCAGTACTTGTATACCCTGGCCAGGTATATAATTATTGGAGATAGGGCAAGTATGGAACTCTTAGATTGTTATTTTTCTGATTACTCTGATCAAGTAGTCATTCTGAGACAATCTAGTGAGTATAACTAAATTAGAAATATGGTATGGATATGTATATCACAACCTAATTGCAATAAAGTGGAATCTGAGATGATCTCAGATCAATCTGTATGTATGAGGAAATGAAAAGTATAATCCTCATGATAAGAGAATGAGAACAAAGGAGATGATAATTGTCAGATAAAGCATGTGTGAATAGTAAAGATCTTTTCCCATGATGTGTAAATGGGAAATGTGATAAAATCACAAAATGTTCATGAACATGTTAGACAATAACTAAGAAAGGAATAATGATATGTAATCATCCTTATAATTTCTATGTTGATGGCAAGGAACCTAGGATGAGACACGAGTAAATGACTCATGAATAGTTGAAAGATCATGCAATAATCAGAGGAGATGATAATCTCTTCTCTTTGATAAACAACCCTAGATGATGATGGGGTGATAAAAGGAATATGTTTCTTTGTGTTCTTTCCTTTCAGGGACATGGCAATCAAGTGAGTACTATGACACTTGATGTGCATGGATTAGAATTAATCCATTGATGGATACTTAGAAAAGTATCGGTTTGTCTTAGACTTTGGTTCTAAGATTAAGATAAGTGTAATAAGTAATGTCCCAAGATGAAAGAAAGACGATGATGTAATGTGTTTTCGGTACATACAATGGATACCAAGGTAAAGAATCCTAGTATCCAAGAACATTCAATGATATGAGAAAATGAGAACATGATTCCTGACAAGGAGTAATGTTTGGTTACCTAGAAGAGCCAACTTTGAAATTAGTCTAGTTACATACAGTAGTATGGATACCATTTGTTAGGGGTTTATGCCCCGCATAAACATGACATAAACAGAGATGTATGAGTTGAAGGAACAATAGTAGAATTTTTTTGGAAAAGTTGATCAAGCTAAACATAACTTCCCAGAATATCCCTATTCAGATTGTTGAGGTAGTTTATACATAACATCTAGAGATACCTCTAAGATATCTCTTATTTAATAAGTAGCCTCTCCTTACGACAAGAAAATAAACAATTAAAGGGTTAATTGATACAGGTCATAAGAAAGTTTAGTGTTGTGTCAGCAGATTTGGGTGGCACAATAGATGCATGATAATACTTGTAGTCACAAGTGGGTGATAGAACATAACTCTGGTCTTTCCTTTAAAAGTGAAATGTTAAATGAGGAGTATGGGAGACTCCCCAGAATCAAGAATCCTATCACATAAAGTTGAAAGTTGAGAAAGGTGAAAAATTAGTAAGGTTTGACACCTGAGTTAAATAAGGTATGTATGATGTTTCTCTGACTAAGAAAAGTATTACCTGTCACAGAGTTGACTCTACAGTCAATAATGAAAAAGATAGTGTAATATGTGCCATGTGTGACATATTCAATGATAACCCTGTGTAGAAGAACTTTGTGTTGATTAAAGTTCTATGTCATCACCATGACATTAAGATGTTATGTGTAGACTTGATGGTATGATGAATGAATAATATTTGTCTTCCTTTACCTGGGATTTCGGGGACGAAATCCTTGTTAGGGGTTTATAACTTGTAACGACCCTGACCTGGGTTATGAGGTAACCCTATTTGTTTTGGCTAATTAAGTTGATTATAACTTTAATATAATCCTCTAAGGTGCTTTGTTATCATGTGACACACTCATGTTTCAAGTTTGGTCCCGGTTGAATGTTGTTTGAGCAATTTTCCTTTGTTTTGGACCAAAGTGCAATTTACCCAAATTGAGGGGCTATAATGCAAAATGTCACATATTGAACATGCCTCATGTGTTTTAGCATCATTATTGAGAGAATGATGCAAGGTGGTGGCTTGTGGAAATCCTAAATTCCAAGTTTGAACTTGTTTGAATAATGCTGGTACCTTGTGCACCAATTTTGGTACAAATTACAATTTACCCAAAATGTGGGGTTGATATGCAAATTACCACATCTAGAGTGTTCCTACTTCCTCTATGTATCATTTAGAGGAGATAGAATGAATGAGACACCATGTTTGAATCAATTATGAGTGGTGGTACTCTTGGTGATGAAATGACCAAGAAAAGGGTTGAATATGAAAGCTTAACTTGAGTTGTATCAAGTTGAAAAGCTTATATATGAGTGCCTATCGGCCAAGGATCCATAGGACAAGCCTCATATAGTTTTTTTAACTCTTAGCAAAGACTATATCGTTCAAATCACCTCAAGGAGGTGAGGTGTGATGACCAACAAGTTTCCTTATAAAAAGTGTATCAGCTTGACATAAAATAGTGATTAAACCTAGATGACTTATCCAAATGGAAAAGCAATGGACGAATTTGCATCTCTAGATGATCCTCAACATTTTTTCATGTCAAGATAAATTTGTATGCATGCATGTACACATGTCACCCATGCATGACACGTGACACCTACTAGCTCAAAATGTTGACACCTCATTTTTGCCTTTCTTCATGAACAACAAGTATATATACCCCTAGTTTCACCCCTTGGTGCAATTTTGCAACCCTTACCACACTCCTACCCTAAGGTATCGTGCATATAGATCCCATATCGTGAAGGGATACTGTGGTATCGTGCATGGGCCTTGGGATATCGCCCATGGCAAGACCATATCGCCCAAGTAGGTGATATCGGCCATATAGGGTGATATCGGTCATAGAGTGACGTGTTTTGACTCCAAGTGAGTGCCATATCGTGCAAGTGAGTATCATATCATGTAATAGGGGTGGCATGTCGTGCAAGAGAACAAGGGTATCGTGCATAGGCCTTGGGTATCGGCCATAGCAAGTATATCGACCATACCATGTTGATATTGCCCATAGCAAGTTGATATAGGGCAATTGAAGTAATTTTGGCCACAAGTGAGGGGGTATCGGCCACAAGCAGATTTATGTCGGCCAAGAGGAAGTCCATATCTCCCAAGAGTGGTAGGGTGTCGGCCAAGAGGAAGTCCATATCACCCAAGAGTGGTAGGGTTATGATCTACCTTTCTTTTCTTCTTCACCAATTGCTTATCCATGGTGATTCCTTGTATATGAAGGAGTTGTAAACGAGCCTTGGACCTTTGATAAAGTCATATTCAACCTTAGGAACATGGATATTTTGATTTTGAAGCTTTGAAGTGGTTCTTAAGGCGGGTTATATAACTTGCACTCAACCATGTTATTATTCTTCACCTAAATTGTTATAATTAGTGAAATACTTTTAATACTAAAATTTCCTGAAATATTTGATGAAATTATGAGTTATAGTAGTTGCTTAGACCTGTTACCATGAATTATATTAGTTAGAACAAAGGTCTATAACTTGAAGAAGATGGTGTCACTTTGTAAAAGTGATATCGGGTTCAAGTATAAATACAAGTAGTTAGAACCCGATATGGGTATGACTTGCCCGATATGTCTTGCACAAGATGTTGCATGAGATGCTTGCATAAGATTCTTGCACGATAGGGAGTCAAGTATATACTCCATGCATGATACAAGGTTAAATGAATACTTGTAAGTTGACAAGAAACCCTAATTTGGGTAACCCAATATGAGTAAAGAATACCAAATGCTATTGCACGATATGGAAGCCCGATACACAACCCTAGTTGATGTCTACCCCGACATAGTGATGGCTTAATACCGCATGCACGACATGGGTAACACATATACACACCTCTAGCCGAGTATGGATGATGTTCATATACTTCTAGCCCAATAGGGTGAGTGCTCATATACTTACAGCCCGATATGGTGAACATATGCACACTTCTAACCCGAGATACCTTGTAAAGGTGAGAGTAAGACACTCTTATGAGTAATGAGTGTAACACCAAGTAATGGTGTGGATAATACCTTGATAGGTGAAACACCTAGAGTGGTTGATAATGGTTAATCCTATATCAATAATGTCTCAACCTGAGATGAGTCCATATCAATTTATGATGGTTGGACAATTCAAATGTATGACTTATGATCAATACACTACAGAATAAATGTGATGGGCTAGTACATAAAGTATTAGGATGGGAAATACCCTAATACAAGATAAGTTGATGAACTTAAGAAAGTTAAAAGTGATGAGGGAAGTTATACATCAAGACATGATATATATCACATCTAGCAGTTCAAGGTTGATGTACCTTGATGCACCTTAAATCCAATATACTTGGATGAGTAACACATAAAGTGTGTTATGTCAAATGTTACATTGAGATGTAATAAGTTTAATACAGTATGATAAGTGTGGGCTAACATACTTTGAGAAAGGGTTAAGCCAAGTTAATAAAGTCTGATGTAATCATACCGTGGTAAGGATGAGAGAGGAACTCATACCTTGTGTTGATGATTCATTTAATGATAAATGATGAGAATGAATAAGTATGATTTAATACTTATGATATCAAGGTTTGCTCCTATATGTGTGGAGCAATGAATTAGGGTTTGATCATTGATAATATGATCTTGAAAATCTAAATGGTTAATAATGGAAAACCCTAACCCTAATGAAGGGTAACGATATGTAAGAGAAACCCTAATCGATAAGAAAGGGAAAACCCTAACCCTAATGATGGGAAGGTTGTATTTCTCTTATTGCATAAGCCTTGTAAGGCATGTTAAATACTTGTATAACAAGAATAATGTGTAATGGCCTTGTGAGCCATGTGAATAAGTTGTTGCCCAGTGAGAGGTGACAAGATGTGTGATGGCCTTATGATCCATGTGAATAAGTTGTTGCCTAGTGAGAAGTGACAAGATGTGTAATGGCCTTGTGAGCCATGTGATAGTTTGTTTCCTAGTGAGAGGTGACAAGATATTTAATGGGCCTTGTGAACCATGTGAGATGCTTGTATAAAAAGTATCATGTATACCTTGGTCTGAGGACCTAGAGGTAATAGTTACCTGATAAGTGGTAACAGTGTTCCATGATGATCTAAGGTTTGAATACCTAGATCCAATAATCATGATAATGATGATGTGAAGGGATGATAATTCCCAGTAATGTGATAAGGAAATGATATCCCAAGTATCACATGTTTTAAAGATTTGAAAAAAAATACATGATAGATGTATTACACACTACTACATAACTGCCTTTTAGTGTCGGGTGTTTAACCCCCTTTGGCGTCGGTTTCTGAACGACGCCTATGTGGGCGCCGCTAAAAGGTTGGACACTTCAGCGTCGGTTAAAAAACCGACGCCTATTTAACATCAAAGCGTCGGTTTATTATAAAACACCGACTCCAAAAGGGTTCGCGCCACAGAAAACGACGTCATCTAGGACGCTTTCTGCGTCGATTATATACTAAAGGACCGACGCAGAAAAGTGTCCTAGATGACTCCCATTTCCTGTAGCGTGAACACTTTTGGCGTCGGTGTTCAATAAAAAACTGACGCTGTAAGTCTGTGCTGACGGTTATCTGTAAATAACCGACGCCTATATCTATTTTTTTTTTATAAATCTGTTTGCAGGCCTGCTGTGGCTGGTCAGCAGGATGAGAACCTGCAGTTCAGTTTTCTGAACTGCAGGTTTACGACATCCATTGATATCAGCCTACAAACAGGCCACAAACCTGCAAAATTAACATAAAAAGATTCACACAAGTAGATACATTCAGACATCAATTCAATTGTCACGTTCACACATATAGAATCATTCAAATACATGTTTTAACATTCAGAAACATTCATTTACAAAGTATCATTCATCATCACTATCAACATCCCAATTATATCTTACAGTTGCCACTGTTTGTACAGCTATTGCCCATTCTTCTCTTACTTCATCTAATGCTTCCCTCGTATATGGAGCATGTACATTTTTTAAGTGTTTGCCTATAGTGTGGTCAGTTTTAAACACCTGCAAAGAGAATGATGTATATATATAAGTAATAATATAAAAATAAGATTGATATATTTCATACTAACTAATGAGACTATATATAATACCTCATGTATGGTATCGATGTCCAATGCGGCATGTTTGATAATCATCTGCATAAATCGCATCACATAGTATGCGCATGCCCAGCCATTGTCTTGTGTAGCGCACTATAAATTGAAACATACAAAATAATACAACTAAGCACAATTCACATCAATAATATATACATTGGAGTCGGGGAGTCGGGAACTTACTTTTACGTTCTCCCAAGACAATGGCTGGTTCTTTTTCCTTGGGACCTTTCCTCCAGCATTTTTGAATGCATCTCAACCCCTACTGAAAACTACTAGAGGGGGGGTGAATAGAGTTTTATAAAGATTTTAATAATAATTTAACTCAAACAACCACAATGAAAATATTGGACAAGGAGACACAGGGTTTAGAGTGGTTCCAACTATAGCAAATACTATAGCCGTCAGTCCACTACCCGGTTGCTTACCCAACCGGGATTTGAAAAGAAATTTATTTTATTACCTCGCAAGGACTTTACATAAAATACAATTTCTTTTCCCAAACCCTTCAAGCAGCCTTCACCTAGAAGTAATCGCCCAACCTTGAAGCAGCCTTCCCTTGAAGTAGGTGCACCAACTCCCGTTGCACCAGCCTTCTGAAGTAGCTTCCCGTGCGATAGCCTTCTTGAAGTAGCTTGAAGTCCCCTTCTCCACCTGAGAAGTCAACCCTCTCCAATCCGCAGCCTCCAACCCTAGGAGTAGCAAGGAGAGTACAAGAGATAAAAAGGAACAAGAAGGAAAATAGAAATTACAATACCGTTGTAAGCACAAGGCTTGATTTGCCTATATCAAGCGTATAGATCTCCTAACCAATGTGTATTACAATGTGATTGTAGTGGATAGGAGATGCTAGCCTATAGGACACAAAATGGGAGCAATAGGAATGAATGGCAAGTGTAGGAATTGCTCTATTGCTCTAAAACAGATTGCAAGTGTGTATTCAAGCTCAAGTATAGCACAAGTATAGCTTAGGTGTTTTTTGGTGTCCTAAGGCATGTCCTATTTATAGGAATGGCCTATGAATACTTAAGGACGTTCTAGACAACTTCTAGGAGCTTCTAAGTGCTTAACTAGCCGTTAGGTATAAGTTAGGTGTGTTAGTAACGGCTAGTTGCTTTATTCTGCAGTTGCTGTCAGAGACCATCTCGGTCGACAATTTGTCGACCGAGATACCTACTCGGTCGAAGTTTTGTCGACCGACAGGCTCTCTGGATTAACGTTTATTTGCAACTATCCACTGCTGTGTCTAACGGCTACTTTTGGTCAATCTCGGTCGAGAAGTTTGTCGACCGAGAGTGTCTCGGTCGAGGAGTGTGGTCGACCGAGATTGACTCTGTTTTCAATCTTTTAATTAACCACTAAGCATGTGTATGAGTGTGCATATGTGATCCTATTTGAAGGGGATGACCTATCTAAGTGTGGTGTTTAGCTAGGAAGATCCAACGCTTGATTTACATGCAATCTAAGTACTTGTACATTATATATTTGTACATGTTTTTACAACAGTGATTACATTGCATGGAAATATAAATATGTAAGCTCTTTGGATTTTCCCTAGTTGCTTTGTCATCCACCTTAATCCTGCACACTCAAGTAGCTCGTTAGATCAACAAGAATGAAATGTTTGTCATCATCGAAACAAAGGGATTTATCATAATGTCCAATTTATCCAACAATCTCCCCCTTTTTGAAGATGACAAACATTTCCTAAAATATGAAATAAGGAAATATAAAGCATGTGAGTTTCATACCTGAAGATTATCTTTTGTAGCCATTCTTGTTTGACAAGTGAGTGCTGGCCATCAAGATGAAACTCATTTATATTTATATTTTTGATTTTATATTCTTTCTCCCCCTTTGTCATTTCAAAAAGATATCCAGGTTAAACATTTTATTTCTTCTCCCCCTTAATTTTATATTAAGCTCCCCCTTAAATAGATATCCTATTAGGAACATGGTTTTATGTCTAATTTATCCACAATTTTTTTTTTCTTAATCATTTGCAAAGGATGTTAAGCCTTGAAATGATATGAGATTCCCTTAAGCTTATGAATGTATATTTATTTCTCATCTATCAAGGGATGTTAAGCCCTAAATTAAATGAGAGTCCTTTTAATCTTAGAGTACTTAAAAAATAATGTCTCCAACCAAAACAAGGGATGTTAAGCCCTGATTTGTTTAGAGAGTTCCTTTAAGAGCAAGATATATCATTTTGATGAAATTCTTTGTCATACAAATTACTTTTAAGAATCTGAAGGTCATAACAAACTCCAAATGATGTTAACAATGTAAGCTTCATAATCATATAATCAAATTTGTTTTTATAATCTCCCCCTTAATCTTACCATTTAAGCAATTTAAGGCTTTTAAGGTCACAAATGATAAATTTTTGATTTTGACCTTTATCAAAAGTATACTAAGATTAAGTTCAATAAATTGATGTCCAAATAAGCATTTTGTCAAAGCTTATTTTAGGTCGCCCTTGACTACGACCATAGTGCCCCTTGGCTAAGTTTTGTTTTAACCAAGAGGCAAAAATTGCAGATTTCCAATCAATTTTGACGCATGTTTAAGTGATACTAAGCATGAAAGCATAATGAATATTTCAAGTCTTTTAAAGATTTCAATTGAAAACATTTTACTCTTTGCAAGCATTTCTAAGATATAAAACATCAATAAATCCTTTTGCTTGCTTATGTAATGATAGAACAATAAAAGCATGTAAAAACAGAAATTTTCTTTAAAACTAAGCATAATTTTAGTTTTCTTTGACCAAATTAATTTCACATAATTTCTCAGAGATAATTTCCATATCTTATGCTTTATTGTACAGTTATTAACCACAAATAGACAGCAATTTTAATTAATTTCACAAGAATGCAGCAATTCTGAAAAACAGTGACATGCTCGGTCGACAGCTTCTCGACCGAGGTTCACTCGGTCGACAATACCTCGACCGACCAAGTTTCTGAAAAGTGTTCAGAAATCATTTTCAAGCAAAAAGAAATATACAAAGTAGAGCTCAATTGTGTTGAGATAAGACATTATGATATCAAGAATCAGTTTAGGTCAAATCTCAACTATTTATTTTTAAGCTACTAAGTTTTAGGAATCCAAGCTAACTCATCTTTCTTTTTCTTAAATGGGCATGAAAATGAATAGTGTCCAAGACGCATGCAATAATGACAGCTGATGGAGTCAACTTCATTTCTAGGAGTTGTATTCCTAGGTACAAACATAATCTTAGTCTTGGATGCTTGGACTCTTTTGGGTTTTATTCTCCTTGGATCGTATCCTAATCCTCTTCTTCCATTATAACTAGAGGAAATTTTCAGAATATTTTCAAGTATGTCATTTCCTCTTAACTCATTTACATTTCTTTGTAACTAAGCAATATCTTTCTTTGCCTGATCTAAATTGAATACTAGAAAGTTTCTTTCTTTGACAACCTCATCATAATCTAAATGTGAACATAGAATAGGTTGTTTCTGAAGATCATTCACTTGAGTTTGCAAATTTGACTTTTCTAAGGAAAGAAGATTACAATTAGCTTCTACCGATTTTAACTTAAGAACATAATCTTCATTTTCCTTTTTGAGATTTTCATTTTCGGATACAAGAGCAAGAAGTTTAGCATTTAAATCTTTATTTGCTTTCTTAAGTTTCTTCTTGCACTCAATATATTTCTGATGAGTATCTTGAAGACTAGCAATTATATCTTCTTTTGGTAGATCATAAAGACTTACCTCTTCTTCGTCTTCATTTGTTGTAGCAATGAGGCATTCTACTTCTTCATCATCGCTATCATCACTTGAATCATCCCATGCAGCTCGATATGCTTTTTCTTTCTTTTTGTGAGATGATTTCTTCCCTTTCTTGAGTGTTGGACAATCACTTTTCATATGTCCTTTCTTACCACATTCGAAGCACCTGGAGGAAGAAACACTAGAAGTTTTGTTAGTCTTAAAACTTTTATATTGCTTACCATTTACAACGAGAGTTTCTTCTTCACTATCATCTTCACTTGTGTCATGATTGTCTCTAGTTGAAGCTTTGAATGCAATGTCCTTCCTTTTCCCATGTTGACGTTCTTGTTCTCTTCTTTCTTCCTCTTCTAGATCTGCCTCATGAGCTTCTAAATTGCCAATGAGTTGCTCCATTTTGAGTCGAGTGAGGTCATTTGCTTCTGCAATGGCTGTCACCTTTGGCTTGTATTTCGGAGGAAGTGATCGAAGAATTTTTGATACCTGATCTTCCTCAAGAATAGGTTTTCCTAGAGCACTTAAACCATTAACAATAGTAGAGAGTTTTGAAAACATTTCACTAATAGACTCATTAGGATCCATACGAAAATGTTCAAATTTCGTTTTAAGCATGCTAACTTTGGAATTTCTAACTTGGGTTGTACCCTCATAGGTTATAGATAGTTTATGCCAAATGTCATAAGCTGTATCACAATTTGATATTCTATTAAATTCTCCTACTGAAATAGAACAATATAAAATACTTACAGCTTTTGCATTCATTTGGGCTAGTTTTACCGTATTTGCATCCCATTCCGCAAATTCGTTTTGAGGAAGCACATATGGAGTAGACACCATTCTCCATAACTCCCAGTTGATTCCTTGGAAGTAAAATTGCATCCTCCTCTTCCAATATTGGTAGTTTGTTCCATCGAACGGTGGAGGCCTAGCAACAAGTGTCCCTTCAATGTTGAGGTTGTTGAGCACTCCATCACCCATTTCTTCAAGACCTTGTTAGGGTTCCTTGAAGCCTTGCTCTGATACCAATTGAAAACTACTAGAGGGGGGGGTGAATAGAGTTTTATAAAGATTTTAATAATAATTTAACTCAAACAACCACAATGAAAATATTGGACAAGGAGACACAGGGTTTAGAGTGGTTCCAACTATAGCAAATACTATAGCCGTCAGTCCACTACCCGGTTGCTTACCCAACCGGGATTTGAAAAGAAATGTATTTTATTACCTCGCAAGGACTTTACATAAAATACAATTTCTTTTCCCAAACCCTTCAAGCAGCCTTCACCTAGAAGTAATCGCCCAACCTTGAAGCAGCCTTCCCTTGAAGTAGGTGCACCAACTCCCGTTGCACCAGCCTTCTGAAGTAGCTTCCCGTGCGATAGCCTTCTTGAAGTAGCTTGAAGTCCCCTTCTCCACCTGAGAAGTCAACCCTCTCCAATCCGCAGCCTCCAACCCTAGGAGTAGCAAGGAGAGTACAAAAGATAAAAAGGAACAAGAAGGAAAATAGAAATTACAATACCGTTGTAAGCACAAGGCTTGATTTGCCTATATCAAGCGTATAGATCTCCTAACCAATGTGTATTACAATGTGATTGTAGTGGATAGGAGATGCTAGCCTATAGGACACGAAATGGGAGCAATAGGAATGAATGGCAAGTGTAGGAATTGCTCTATTGCTCTAAAACAGATTGCAAGTGTGTATTCAAGCTCAAGTATAGCACAAGTATAGCTTAGGTGTTTTTTGGTGTCCTAAGGCATGTCCTATTTATAGGAATGGCCTATGAATACTTAAGGACGTTCTAGACAACTTCTAGGAGCTTCTAAGTGCTTAACTAGCCGTTAGGTATAAGTTAGGTGCGTTAGTAACGGCTAGTTGCTTTATTCTGCAGTTGCTGTCAGAGACCATCTCGGTCGACAATTTGTCGACCGAGATACCTACTCGGTCGAAGTTTTGTCGACCGACAGGCTCTCTGGATTAACGTTTATTTGCAACTGTCCACTGCTGTGTCTAACGGCTACTTTTGGTCAATCTCGGTCGAGAAGTTTGTCGACCGAAAGTGTCTCGGTCGAGGAGTGTGGTCGACCGAGATTGACTCTGTTTTCAATCTTTTAATTAACCACTAAGCATGTGTATGAGTGTGCATATGTGATCCTATTTGAAGGGGATGACCTATCTAAGTGTGGTGTTTAGCTAGGAAGATCCAACGCATGATTTACATGCAATCTAAGTACTTGTACATTATATATTTGTACAAGTTTTTACAACAGTGATTACATTGCATGGAAATATAAATATGTAAGCTCTTTGGATTTTCCCTAGTTGCTTTGTCATCCACCTTAATCCTGCACACTCAAGTAGCTCGTTAGATCAACAAGAATGAAATGTTTGTCATCATCGAAACAAAGGGATTTATCATAATGTCCAATTTATCCAACAATCTCCCCCTTTTTGAAGATGACAAACATTTCCTAAAATATGAAATAAGGAAATATAAAGCATGTGAGTTTCATACCTGAAGATTATCTTTTGTAGCCATTCTTGTTTGACAAGTGAGTGCTGGCCATCAAGATGAAACTCATTTATATTTATATTTTTGATTTTATATTCTTTCTCCCCCTTTGTCATTTCAAAAAGATATCCAGGTTAAACATTTTATTTCTTCTCCCCCTTAATTTTATATTAAGCTCCCCCTTAAATAGATATCATGTTAGGAACATGGTTTTATGTATAATTTATCCACAATTTTTTTTCTCAATCATTTGCAAAGGATGTTAAGCCTTGAAATGATATGAGATTCCCTTAAGCTTATGAATGTATATTTATTTCTCATCTATCAAGGGATGTTAAGCCCTAAATTAAATGAGAGTCCTTTTAATCTTAGAGTACTTAAAAAATAATGTCTCCAACCAAAACAAGGGATGTTAAGCCCTGATTTGTTTAGAGAGTTCCTTTAAGAGCAAGATATATCATTTTGATGAAATTCTTTGTCATACAAATTACTTTTAAGAATCTGAAGGTCATAACAAACTCCAAATGATGTTAACAATGTAAGCTTCATAATCATATAATCAAATTTGTTTTTATAATCTCCCCCTTAATCTTACCATTTAAGCAATTTAAGGCTTTTAAGGTCACAAATGATAAATTTTTGATTTTGACCTTTATCAAAAGTATACTAAGATTAAGTTCAATAAATTGATGTCCAAATAAGCATTTTGTCAAAGCTTATTTTAGGTCACCCTTGACTACGACCATAGTGCCCCTTGGCTAAATTTTGTTTTAACCAAGAGGCAAAAATTGCAGATTTCCAATCAATTTTGACGCATGTTTAAGTGATACTAAGCATGAAAGCATAATGAATATTTCAAGTCTTTTAAAGATTTCAATTGAAAACATTTTACTCTTTGCAAGCATTTCTAAGATATAAAACATCAATAAATCCTTTTGCTTGCTTATGTAATGATAGAACAATAAAAGCATGTAAAAACAGAAATTTTCTTTAAAACTAAGCATAATTTGAGTTTTCTTTGACCAAATTAATTTCACATAATTTCTCAGAGATAATTTCCATATCTTATGCTTTATTGTACAGTTATTAACCACAAATAGACAACAATTTTAATTAATTTCACAAGAATGCAGCAATTCTGAAAAACAGTGACATGCTCGGTCGACAGCTTCTCGACCGAGGTTCACTCGGTCGACAATACCTCGACCGACCAAGTTTCTGAAAAGTGTTCAGAAATCATTTTCAAGCAAAAAGAAATATACAAAGTAGAGCTCAATTGTGTTGAGATAAGACATTATGATATCAAGAATCAGTTTAGGTCAAATCTCAACTATTTATTTTTAAGCTACTAAGTTTTAGGAATCCAAGCTAACTCATCTTTCTTTTTCTTAAATGGGCATGAAAATGAATAGTGTCCAAGACGCATGCAATAATGACAGCTGATGGAGTCAACTTCATTTCTAGGAGTTGTATTCCTAGGTACAAACATAATCTTAGTCTTGGATGCTTGGACTCTTTTGGGTTTTATTCTCCTTGGATCGTATCCTAATCCTCTTCTTCCATTATAACTAGAGGAAATTTTCAGAATATTTTCAAGTATGTCATTTCCTCTTAACTCATTTACATTTCTTTGTAACTAAGCAATATCTTTCTTTGCCTGATCTAAATTGAATACTAGAAAGTTTCTTTCTTTGACAACCTCATCATAATCTAAATGTGAACATAGAATAGGTTGTTTCTGAAGATCATTCACTTGAGTTTGCAAAT
This sequence comes from Alisma plantago-aquatica, assembly GCA_963693085.1. NCBI lineage: Eukaryota > Viridiplantae > Streptophyta > Magnoliopsida > Alismatales > Alismataceae > Alisma > Alisma plantago-aquatica. The sequence goes on from OY856410.1 coordinate 255,301,785, forward strand.
TTGACTTTTCTAAGGAAAGAAGATTACAATTAGCTTCTACCGATTTTAACTTAAGAACATAATCTTCATTTTCCTTTTTGAGATTTTCATTTTCGGATACAAGAGCAAGAAGTTTAGCATTTAAATCTTTATTTGCTTTCTTAAGTTTCTTCTTGCACTCAATATATTTCTGATGAGTATCTTGAAGACTAGCAATTATATCTTCTTTTGGTAGATCATAAAGACTTACCTCTTCTTCGTCTTCATTTGTTGTAGCAATGAGGCATTCTACTTCTTCATCATCGCTATCATCACTTGAATCATCCCATGCAGCTCGATATGCTTTTTCTTTCTTTTTGTGAGATGATTTCTTCCCTTTCTTGAGTGTTGGACAATCACTTTTCATATGTCCTTTCTTACCACATTCGAAGCACCTGGAGGAAGAAACACTAGAAGTTTTGTTAGTCTTAAAACTTTTATATTACTTACCATTTACAACGAGAGTTTCTTCTTCACTATCATCTTCACTTGTGTCATGATTGTCTCTAGTTGAAGCTTTGAATGCAATGTCCTTCCTTTTCCCATGTTGACGTTCTTGTTCTCTTCTTTCTTCCTCTTCTAGATCTGCCTCATGAGCTTCTAAATTGCCAATGAGTTGCTCCATTTTGAGTCGAGTGAGGTCATTTGCTTCTGCAATGGCTGTCACCTTTGGCTTGTATTTCGGAGGAAGTGATCGAAGAATTTTTGATACCTGATCTTCCTCAAGAATAGGTTTTCCTAGAGCACTTAAACCATTAACAATAGTAGAGAGTTTTGAAAACATTTCACTAATAGACTCATTAGGATCCATACGAAAATGTTCAAATTTTGTTTTAAGCATGCTAACTTTGGAATTTCTAACTTGGGCTGTACCCTCATAGGTTATAGATAGTTTATGCCAAATGTCATAAGCTGTATCACAATTTGATATTCTATTAAATTCTCCTACTGAAATAGAACAATATAAAATACTTACAGCTTTTGCATTCATTTGGGCTAGTTTTACCGTATTTGCATCCCATTCCGCAAATTCATTTTGAGGAAGCACATATGGAGTAGACACCATTCTCCATAACTCCCAGTTGATTCCTTGGAAGTAAAATTGCATCCTCCTCTTCCAATATTGGTAGTTTGTTCCATCGAACGGTGGAGGCCTAGCAACAAGTGTCCCTTCAATGTTGAGGTTGTTGAGCACTCCATCACCCATTTCTTCAAGACCTTGTTAGGGTTCCTTGAAGCCTTGCTCTGATACCAATTGAAAACTACTAGAGGGGGGGTGAATAGAGTTTTATAAAGATTTTAATAATAATTTAACTCAAACAACCACAATGAAAATATTGGACAAGGAGACACAGGGTTTAGAGTGGTTCCAACTATAGCAAATACTATAGCCGTCAGTCCACTACCCGGTTGCTTACCCAACCGGGATTTGAAAAGAAATGTATTTTATTACCTCGCAAGGACTTTACATAAAATACAATTTCTTTTCCCAAACCCTTCAAGCAGCCTTCACCTAGAAGTAATCGCCCAACCTTGAAGCAGCCTTCCCTTGAAGTAGGTGCACCAACTCCCGTTGCACCAGCCTTCTGAAGTAGCTTCCCATGCGATAGCCTTCTTGAAGTAGCTTGAAGTCCCCTTCTCCACCTGAGAAGTCAACCCTCTCCAATCCGCAGCCTCCAACCCTAGGAGTAGCAAGGAGAGTACAAAAGATAAAAAGGAACAAGAAGGAAAATAGAAATTACAATACCGTTGTAAGCACAAGGCTTGATTTGCCTATATCAAGCGTATAGATCTCCTAACCAATGTGTATTACAATGTGATTGTAGTGGATAGGAGATGCTAGCCTATAGGACACGAAATGGGAGCAATAGGAATGAATGGCAAGTGTAGGAATTGCTCTATTGCTCTAAAACAGATTGCAAGTGTGTATTCAAGCTCAAGTATAGCACAAGTATAGCTTAGGTGTTTTTTGGTGTCCTAAGGCATGTCCTATTTATAGGAATGGCCTATGAATACTTAAGGACGTTCTAGACAACTTCTAGGAGCTTCTAAGTGCTTAACTAGCCGTTAGGTATAAGTTAGGTGCGTTAGTAACGGCTAGTTGCTTTATTCTGCAGTTTCTGTCAGAGACCATCTCGGTCGACAATTTGTCGACCGAGATACCTACTCGGTCGAAGTTTTGTCGACCGACAGGCTCTCTGGATTAACGTTTATTTGCAACTGTCCACTGCTGTGTCTAACGGCTACTTTTGGTCAATCTCGGTCGAGAAGTTTGTCGACCGAAAGTGTCTCGGTCGAGGAGTGTGGTCGACCGAGATTGACTCTGTTTTCAATCTTTTAATTAACCACTAAGCATGTGTATGAGTGTGCATATGTGATCCTATTTGAAGGGGATGACCTATCTAAGTGTGGTGTTTAGCTAGGAAGATCCAACGCTTGATTTACATGCAATCTAAGTACTTGTACATTATATATTTGTACAAGTTTTTACAACAGTGATTACATTGCATGGAAATATAAATATGTAAGCTCTTTGGATTTTCCCTAGTTGCTTTGTCATCCACCTTAATCCTGCACACTCAAGTAGCTCGTTAGATCAACAAGAATGAAATGTTTGTCATCATCGAAACAAAGGGATTTATCATAATGTCCAATTTATCCAACAATCTCCCCCTTTTTGAAGATGACAAACATTTCCTAAAATATGAAATAAGGAAATATAAAGCATGTGAGTTTCATACCTGAAGATTATCTTTTGTAGCCATTCTTGTTTGACAAGTGAGTGCTGGCCATCAAGATGAAACTCATTTATATTTATATTTTTGATTTTATATTCTTTCTCCCCCTTTGTCATTTCAAAAAGATATCCAGGTTAAACATTTTATTTCTTCTCCCCCTTAATTTTATATTAAGCTCCCCCTTAAATAGATATCCTATTAGGAACATGGTTTTATGTCTAATTTATCCACAATTTTTTTTCTCAATCATTTGCAAAGGATGTTAAGCCTTGAAATGATATGAGATTCCCTTAAGCTTATGAATGTATATTTATTTCTCATCTATCAAGGGATGTTAAGCCCTAAATTAAATGAGAGTCCTTTTAATCTTAGAGTACTTAAAAAATAATGTCTCCAACCAAAACAAGGGATGTTAAGCCCTGATTTGTTTAGAGAGTTCCTTTAAGAGCAAGATATATCATTTTGATGAAATTCTTTGTCATACAAATTACTTTTAAGAATCTGAAGGTCATAACAAACTCCAAATGATGTTAACAATGTAAGCTTCATAATCATATAATCAAATTTGTTTTTATAATCTCCCCCTTAATCTTACCATTTAAGCAATTTAAGGCTTTTAAGGTCACAAATGATAAATTTTTGATTTTGACCTTTATCAAAAGTATACTAAGATTAAGTTCAATAAATTGATGTCCAAATAAGCATTTTGTCAAATCTTATTTTAGGTCACCCTTGACTACGACCATAGTGCCCCTTGGCTAAGTTTTGTTTTAACCAAGAGGCAAAAATTGCAGATTTCCAATCAATTTTGACGCATGTTTAAGTGATACTAAGCATGAAAGCATAATGAATATTTCAAGTCTTTTAAAGATTTCAATTGAAAACATTTTACTCTTTGCAAGCATTTCTAAGATATAAAACATCAATAAATCCTTTTGCTTGCTTATGTAATGATAGAACAATAAAAGCATGTAAAAACAGAAATTTTCTTTAAAACTAAGCATAATTTTAGTTTTCTTTGACCAAATTAATTTCACATAATTTCTCAGAGATAATTTCCATATCTTATGCTTTATTGTACAGTTATTAACCACAAATAGACAGCAATTTTAATTAATTTCACAAGAATGCAGCAATTCTGAAAAACAGTGACATGCTCGGTCGACAGCTTCTCGACCGAGGTTCACTCGGTCGACAATACCTCGACCGACCAAGTTTCTGAAAAGTGTTCAGAAATCATTTTCAAGCAAAAAGAAATATACAAAGTAGAGCTCAATTGTGTTGAGATAAGACATTATGATATCAAGAATCAGTTTAGGTCAAATCTCAACTATTTATTTTTAAGCTACTAAGTTTTAGGAATCCAAGCTAACTCATCTTTCTTTTTCTTAAATGGGCATGAAAATGAATAGTGTCCAAGACGCATGCAATAATGACAGCTGATGGAGTCAACTTCATTTCTAGGAGTTGTATTCCTAGGTACAAACATAATCTTAGTCTTGGATGCTTGGACTCTTTTGGGTTTTATTCTCCTTGGATCGTATCCTAATCCTCTTCTTCCATTATAACTAGAGGAAATTTTCAGAATATTTTCAAGTATGTCATTTCCTCTTAACTCATTTACATTTCTTTGTAACTAAGCAATATCTTTCTTTGCCTGATCTAAATTGAATATTAGAAAGTTTCTTTCTTTGACAACCTCATCATAATCTAAATGTGAACATAGAATAGGTTGTTTCTGAAGATCATTCACTTGAGTTTGCAAATTTGACTTTTCTAAGGAAAGAAGATTACAATTAGCTTCTACCGATTTTAACTTAAGAACATAATCTTCATTTTCCTTTTTGAGATTTTCATTTTCGGATACAAGAGCAAGAAGTTTAGCATTTAAATCTTTATTTGCTTTCTTAAGTTTCTTCTTGCACTCAATATATTTCTGATGAGTATCTTGAAGACTAGCAATTATATCTTCTTTTGGTAGATCATAAAGACTTACCTCTTCTTCGTCTTCATTTGTTGTAGCAATGAGGCATTCTACTTCTTCATCATCGCTATCATCACTTGAATCATCCCATGCAGCTCGATATGCTTTTTCTTTCTTTTTGTGAGATGATTTCTTCCCTTTCTTGAGTGTTGGACAATCACTTTTCATATGTCCTTTCTTACCACATTCGAAGCACCTGGAGGAAGAAACACTAGAAGTTTTGTTAGTCTTAAAACTTTTATATTGCTTACCATTTACAACGAGAGTTTCTTCTTCACTATCATCTTCACTTGTGTCATGATTGTCTCTAGTTGAAGCTTTGAATGCAATGTCCTTCCTTTTCCCATGTTGACGTTCTTGTTCTCTTCTTTCTTCCTCTTCTAGATCTGCCTCATGAGCTTCTAAATTGCCAATGAGTTGCTCCATTTTGAGTCGAGTGAGGTCATTTGCTTCTGCAATGGCTGTCACCTTTGGCTTGTATTTCGGAGGAAGTGATCGAAGAATTTTTGATACCTGATCTTCCTCAAGAATAGGTTTTCCTAGAGCACTTAAACCATTAACAATAGTAGAGAGTTTTGAAAACATTTCACTAATAGACTCATTAGGATCCATACGAAAATGTTCAAATTTCGTTTTAAGCATGCTAACTTTGGAATTTCTAACTTGGGCTGTACCCTCATAGGTTATAGATAGTTTATGCCAAATGTCATAAGCTGTATCACAATTTGATATTCTATTAAATTCTCCTACTGAAATAGAACAATATAAAATACTTACAGCTTTTGCATTCATTTGGGCTAGTTTTACCGTATTTGCATCCCATTCCGCAAATTCGTTTTGAGGAAGCACATATGGAGTAGACACCATTCTCCATAACTCCCAGTTGATTCCTTGGAAGTAAAATTGCATCCTCCTCTTCCAATATTGGTAGTTTGTTCCATCGAACGGTGGAGGCCTAGCAACAAGTGTCCCTTCAATGTTGAGGTTGTTGAGCACTCCATCACCCATTTCTTCAAGACCTTGTTAGGGTTCCTTGAAGCCTTGCTCTGATACCAATTGAAAACTACTAGAGGGGGGGGTGAATAGAGTTTTATAAAGATTTTAATAATAATTTAACTCAAACAACCACAATGAAAATATTGGACAAGGAGACACAGGGTTTAGAGTGGTTCCAACTATAGCAAATACTATAGCCGTCAGTCCACTACCCGGTTGCTTACCCAACCGGGATTTGAAAAGAAATTTATTTTATTACCTCGCAAGGACTTTACATAAAATACAATTTCTTTTCCCAAACCCTTCAAGCAGCCTTCACCTAGAAGTAATCGCCCAACCTTGAAGCAGCCTTCCCTTGAAGTAGTTGCACCAACTCCCGTTGCACCAGCCTTCTGAAGTAGCTTCCCGTGCGATAGCCTTCTTGAAGTAGCTTGAAGTCCCCTTCTCCACCTGAGAAGTCAACCCTCTCCAATCCGCAGCCTCCAACCCTAGGAGTAGCAAGGAGAGTACAAAAGATAAAAAGGAACAAGAAGGAAAATAGAAATTACAATACCGTTGTAAGCACAAGGCTTGATTTGCCTATATCAAGCGTATAGATCTCCTAACCAATGTGTATTACAATGTGATTGTAGTGGATAGGAGATGCTAGCCTATAGGACACGAAATGGGAGCAATAGGAATGAATGGCAAGTGTAGGAATTGCTCTATTGCTCTAAAACAGATTGCAAGTGTGTATTCAAGCTCAAGTATAGCACAAGTATAGCTTAGGTGTTTTTTGGTGTCCTAAGGCATGTCCTATTTATAGGAATGGCCTATGAATACTTAAGGACGTTCTAGACAACTTCTAGGAGCTTCTAAGTGCTTAACTAGCCGTTAGGTATAAGTTAGGTGCGTTAGTAACGGCTAGTTGCTTTATTCTGCAGTTGCTGTCAGAGACCATCTCGGTTGACAATTTGTCGACCGAGATACCTACTCGGTCGAAGTTTTGTCGACCGACAGGCTCTCTGGATTAACGTTTATTTGCAACTGTCCACTGCTGTGTCTAACGGCTACTTTTGGTCAATCTCGGTCGAGAAGTTTGTCGACCGAAAGTGTCTCAGTCGAGGAGTGTGGTCGACCGAGATTGACTCTGTTTTCAATCTTTTAATTAACCACTAAGCATGTGTATGAGTGTGCATATGTGATCCTATTTGAAGGGGATGACCTATCTAAGTGTGGTGTTTAGCTAGGAAGATCCAACGCTTGATTTACATGCAATCTAAGTACTTGTACATTATATATTTGTACAAGTTTTTACAACAGTGATTACATTGCATGGAAATATAAATATGTAAGCTCTTTGGGTTTTCCCTAGTTGCTTTGTCATCCACCTTAATCCTGCACACTCAAGTAGCTCGTTAGATCAACAAGAATGAAATGTTTGTCATCATCGAAACAAAGGGATTTATCATAATGTCCAATTTATCCAACAATCTCCCCCTTTTTGAAGATGACAAACATTTCCTAAAATATGAAATAAGGAAATATAAAGCATGTGAGTTTCATACCTGAAGATTATCTTTTGTAGCCATTCTTGTTTGACAAGTGAGTGCTGGCCATCAAGATGAAACTCATTTATATTTATATTTTTGATTTTATATTCTTTCTCCCCCTTTGTCATTTCAAAAAGATATCCAGGTTAAACATTTTATTTCTTCTCCCCCTTAATTTTATATTAAGCTCCCCCTTAAATAGATATCCTATTAGGAACATGGTTTTATGTCTAATTTATCCACAATTTTTTTTCTCAATCATTTGCAAAGGATGTTAAGCCTTGAAATGATATGAGATTCCCTTAAGCTTATGAATGTATATTTATTTCTCATCTATCAAGGGATGTTAAGCCCTAAATTAAATGAGAGTCCTTTTAATCTTAGAGTACTTAAAAAATAATGTCTCCAACCAAAACAAGGGATGTTAAGCCCTGATTTGTTTAGAGAGTTCCTTTAAGAGCAAGATATATCATTTTGATGAAATTCTTTGTCATACAAATTACTTTTAAGAATCTGAAGGTCATAACAAACTCCAAATGATGTTAACAATGTAAGCTTCATAATCATATAATCAAATTTGTTTTTATAATCTCCCCCTTAATCTTACCATTTAAGCAATTTAAGGCTTTTAAGGTCACAAATGATAAATTTTTGATTTTGACCTTTATCAAAAGTATACTAAGATTAAGTTCAATAAATTGATGTCCAAATAAGCATTTTGTCAAAGCTTATTTTAGGTCACCCTTGACTACGACCATAGTGCCCCTTGGCTAAGTTTTGTTTTAACCAAGAGGCAAAAATTGCAGATTTCCAATCAATTTTGACGCATGTTTAAGTGATACTAAGCATGAAAGCATAATGAATATTTCAAGTCTTCTAAAGATTTCAATTGAAAACATTTTACTCTTTGCAAGCATTTCTAAGATATAAAACATCAATAAATCCTTTTGCTTGCTTATGTAATGATAGAACAATAAAAGCATGTAAAAATAGAAATTTTCTTTAAAACTAAGCATAATTTTAGTTTTCTTTGACCAAATTAATTTCACATAATTTCTCAGAGATAATTTCCATATCTTATGCTTTATTGTACAGTTATTAACCACAAATAGACAGCAATTTTAATTAATTTCACAAGAATGCAGCAATTCTGAAAAACAGTGACATGCTCGGTCGACAGCTTCTCGACCGAGGTTCACTCGGTCGACAATACCTCGACCGACCAAGTTTCTGAAAAGTGTTCAGAAATCATTTTCAAGCAAAAAGAAATATACAAAGTAGAGCTCAATTGTGTTGAGATAAGACATTATGATATCAAGAATCAGTTTAGGTCAAATCTCAACTATTTATTTTTAAGCTACTAAGTTTTAGGAATCCAAGCTAACTCATCTTTCTTTTTCTTAAATGGGCATGAAAATGAATAGTGTCCAAGACGCATGCAATAATGACAGCTGATGGAGTCAACTTAATTTCTAGGAGTTGTATTCCTAGGTACAAACATAATCTTAGTCTTGGATGCTTGGACTCTTTTGGGTTTTATTCTCCTTGGATCGTATCCTAATCCTCTTCTTCCATTATAACTAGAGGAAATTTTCAGAATATTTTCAAGTATGTCATTTCCTCTTAACTCATTTACATTTCTTTGTAACTAAGCAATATCTTTCTTTGCCTGATCTAAATTGAATACTAGAAAGTTTCTTTCTTTGACAACCTCATCATAATCTAAATGTGAACATAGAATAGGTTGTTTCTGAAGATCATTCACTTGAGTTTGCAAATTTGACTTTTCTAAGGAAAGAAGATTACAATTAGCTTCTACCGATTTTAACTTAAGAACATAATCTTCATTTTCCTTTTTGAGATTTTCATTTTCGGATACAAGAGCAAGAAGTTTAGCATTTAAATCTTTATTTGCTTTCTTAAGTTTCTTCTTGCACTCAATATATTTCTGATGAGTATCTTGAAGACTAGCAATTATATCTTCTTTTGGTAGATCATAAAGACTTACCTCTTCTTCGTCTTCATTTGTTGTAGCAATGAGGCATTCTACTTCTTCATCATCGCTATCATCACTTGAATCATCCCATGCAGCTCGATATGCTTTTTCTTTCTTTTTGTGAGATGATTTCTTCCCTTTCTTGAGTGTTGGACAATCACTTTTCATATGTCCTTTCTTACCACATTCGAAGCACCTGGAGGAAGAAACACTAGAAGTTTTGTTAGTCTTAAAACTTTTATATTGCTTACCATTTACAACGAGAGTTTCTTCTTCACTATCATCTTCACTTGTGTCATGATTGTCTCTAGTTGAAGCTTTGAATGCAATGTCCTTCCTTTTCCCATGTTGACGTTCTTGTTCTCTTCTTTCTTCCTCTTCTAGATCTGCCTCATGAGCTTCTAAATTGCCAATGAGTTGCTCCATTTTGAGTCGAGTGAGGTCATTTGCTTCTGCAATGGCTGTCACCTTTGGCTTGTATTTCGGAGGAAGTGATCGAAGAATTTTTGATACCTGATCTTCCTCAAGAATAGGTTTTCCTAGAGCACTTAAACCATTAACAATAGTAGAGAGTTTTGAAAACATTTCACTAATAGACTCATTAGGATCCATACGAAAATGTTCAAATTTCGTTTTAAGCATGCTAACTTTGGAATTTCTAACTTGGGCTGTACCCTCATAGGTTATAGATAGTTTATGCCAAATGTCATAAGCTGTATCACAATTTGATATTCTATTAAATTCTCCTACTGAAATAGAACAATATAAAATACTTACAGCTTTTGCATTCATTTGGGCTAGTTTTACCGTATTTGCATCCCATTCCGCAAATTCGTTTTGAGGAAGCACATATGGAGTAGACACCATTCTCCATAACTCCCAGTTGATTCCTTGGAAGTAAAATTGCATCCTCCTCTTCCAATATTGGTAGTTTGTTCCATCGAACGGTGGAGGCCTAGCAACAAGTGTCCCTTCAATGTTGAGGTTGTTGAGCACTCCATCACCCATTTCTTCAAGACCTTGTTAGGGTTCCTTGAAGCCTTGCTCTGATACCAATTGAAAACTACTAGAGGGGGGGGGTGAATAGAGTTTTATAAAGATTTTAATTATAATTTAACTCAAACAACCACAATGAAAATATTGGACAAGGAGACACAGGGTTTAGAGTGGTTCCAACTATAGCAAATACTATAGCCGTCAGTCCACTACCCGGTTGCTTACCCAACCGGGATTTGAAAAGAAATGTATTTTATTACCTCGCAAGGACTTTACATAAAATACAATTTCTTTTCCCAAACCCTTCAAGCAGCCTTCACCTAGAAGTAATCGCCCAACCTTGAAGCAGCCTTCCCTTGAAGTAGGTGCACCAACTCCCGTTGCACCAGCCTTCTGAAGTAGCTTCCCGTGCGATAGCCTTCTTGAAGTAGCTTGAAGTCCCCTTCTCCACCTGAGAAGTCAACCCTCTCCAATCCGCAGCCTCCAACCCTAGGAGTAGCAAGGAGAGTACAAAAGATAAAAAGGAACAAGAAGGAAAATAGAAATTACAATACCGTTGTAAGCACAAGGCTTGATTTGCCTATATCAAGCGTATAGATCTCCTAACCAATGTGTATTACAATGTGATTGTAGTGGATAGGAGATGCTAGCCTATAGGACACGAAATGGGAGCAATAGGAATGAATGGCAAGTGTAGGAATTGCTCTATTGCTCTAAAACAGATTGCAAGTGTGTATTCAAGCTCAAGTATAGCACAAGTATAGCTTAGGTGTTTTTTGGTGTCCTAAGGCATGTCCTATTTATAGGAATGGCCTATGAATACTTAAGGACGTTCTAGACAACTTCTAGGAGCTTCTAAGTGCTTAACTAGCCGTTAGGTATAAGTTAGGTGCGTTAGTAACGGCTAGTTGCTTTATTCTGCAGTTGCTGTCAGAGACCATCTCGGTCGACAATTTGTCGACCGAGATACCTACTCGGTCGAAGTTTTGTCGACCGACAGGCTCTCTGGATTAACGTTTATTTGCAACTGTCCACTGCTGTGTCTAACGGCTACTTTTGGTCAATCTCGGTCGAGAAGTTTGTCGACCGAAAGTGTCTCGGTCGAGGAGTGTGGTCGACCGAGATTGACTCTGTTTTCAATCTTTTAATTAACCACTAAGCATGTGTATGAGTGTGCATATGTGATCCTATTTGAAGGGGATGACCTATCTAAGTGTGGTGTTTAGCTAGGAAGATCCAACGCTTGATTTACATGCAATCTAAGTACTTGTACATTATATATTTGTACAAGTTTTTACAACAGTGATTACATTGCATGGAAATATAAATATGTAAGCTCTTTGGATTTTCCCTAGTTGCTTTGTCATCCACCTTAATCCTGCACACTCAAGTAGCTCGTTAGATCAACAAGAATGAAATGTTTGTCATCATCGAAACAAAGGGATTTATCATAATGTCCAATTTATCCAACACCTACATGTTAATATAACACACTAAGTTGCATAAGTAAATAGTAATGTAATAAAAGATGTTAACGAATATAAAAAATGAAATATTTCTCACCAGAATAATGCCATTCTCATTACGTGTCCAATTTTAGTGTTTAATGTACTTCCTGCGGGATCTAGATAATAAACAGTGAACGTCCCGGGGACAATAACTAGTAACTCCCAATGTCTACCACTAGAGGTAAAAAGTTAACAATTAATAACTCAAAATGCAAAATAATAATGGAATTTTCTTAAGTCCAAATTATAAATAAAGAAAACTTACTTGACATTGAATGGAGCTATTATTATCGTCTTCATTTGATGACCAAAAATTGTAAAAGCATCTATACAGTATTGTTGAACACTATCAGGGTCTTTAGCTACCATACTAATCAATGATGGAATCAAAAATCCCACATGATCATATGCAAATTGTTTGCAATGATCTTCGATTAAGTAGCTGCAAAACATATAGATGTATGCATTAATATATAAGAAACTAGATCACCGGATCTTACACAAGGTATATGGATGTATAAACAAGATCTCACCTTATCCATGTCTCTATCATTGATGTATTCAACCAATCATACATAAACAGCTCAATAATATCTTGTATAAATAAAGAGATGTCGTATGATTGACCTGCATAATCTGCATCTAAAGAAACAATTATAGGGCAAAGTATATTATGTGCCCGTAGCCAACATGCCATTCCCCTACAAGCAGGACCTAACGGGTATGGTAGGTCAGTTGGAACCCAAGTTGGTAATGCAGGAATTGGAGGTGGAGGCCTAGGTGCTCCTGGTGTCTTCTTTTTAACCTGTATATATAATTTCAAATCAGTTGACATCATATATACACATTAACAGTCTAAATCAATGTAAATTTATCTTACAATTTCAGTCTTGTAGAGGACATCTGCTTTGGGCCACAATATGACCCCGCTTTCTTCCTCACCAAGTGTATCAATATCTGGGTGGGCATATGGCAACTCAACTTCCCTCCAATCGGGTAATACATGTATCGGGCTCACACGAATGTAGCCCTGCGGCATTGGAGTCCCATGAAACGTTGCCCCAGGAAGGGACTGGTAAGCTTGCGCCTCTGCAACAACATAGTTTTCCATTCTTAAGCGGCATGGCTTCAATGCCTACAAATTTACGTAAAGAATGTTATACATATATACATATCATCTTGAAAACATATCATCTTGAAAAGACTAGCTACAATGTCATAAACAATACTTACAACAGACGTGTTAGGCGATGGGTCTCCAGGATTACTTGCAGTCTGTGCACCAGGAGAAGAGTGGGTCGGCATAGGCTGATTGGAAGCCTGAGATGCCTGCCACCGCAGCAATTCTTCCTTGACCTTCTCAGCAACCACATCGTTGAGCTTCTTAGCAACTATATCCTCGACTCTCTTATTCTCCTATACATGGATAAAACAAATATTAGCTTTTTATTAATGAATTTCCTTTTGCAGTAACATTCTAAAAATAGAATATGTTACCTCTTCTTGAGAAAGTCCCGCTCTGGGTTTGCGCTGGGATGGCCCAAAGAATGCTTTGATGCCCACACCAGCGCCGTCACCTCTAACACGTCCAGGATGCTCTGGGTTACCCAGAGCAACTGTCAATTCATCCCTTGTGCCCTGAGGGATGAACGTGCCTTGTTTCCTCTGCTCGTGCAGCTCCCGCTAATCACCATAAACAAAAATTGGTAAGTTAACACCACAAATAATCAATATTCAAATGATTGCTCTAAGAGTTGTATTTTACCATTTTTGCAGCCGCCTCAGCAGTTTCGGGCTTCTTTATTTCACTCTTCTTGTTTTTCCTGCCAGCTATCCAGATATCATGGCGAGGCAAGGGTGTGGCCGCAGACTCCTGAGTAGCCGCAGACTCCTGAGTAGCCGCAGACTCCGCCTGTAGTCTTTGGCGAACGCTTGCATAGCCTTTTGGACCCATAGTATGGTCATGTACATTCAGTGCACGCCTTGCTTTTTGTGCGTCACTGAGGGCCTAGTTAGTATGCACATTTATAATTAGGTTAGTAGCACTAAATGTTAATCTTGAATAGGTGAATACAATGTATATTAATTAAAATGGGAGTGACGCCTAATACCTTGAATTCTTCATATTTTCTTGAAGCAACAAAATTGTCCCAATCTTCTTTGTCCAAGAAGTTCCATTGTTCAAGGGCTGACTTTTTCTTCTTATCACCCTGTCTTATGTATTCTCTGTTCAGATTTGTCCTGTAATTCCTAAGCATCTTTCCAGCGCGTTGCATCACACTTTTACGATGCAACATCTCATCCAATGCAAACAGATTCTGTAAAATAGAAATGTTATTAACTAGTACCAAAAATATAATTGCAAATAATAGAATTTGTAATCCCAAGATAGTTTATAAAATTATTGCAGTTCACTCCAATTGCATTCCCTCCATTATCAAAATCCACAACCAATTTGGATCCACTGCCACTCAGCGCAAGTAACTTTTTCAACAGAGTGATACCCCTTTTCTTGTTAAGTTTTTGTTGCTTCGCATCAAGTTGCTCAATTGCTTCAGTGGGTAGCTGTGCATCATCAACCTAAAATTTGACAAAAATAAACACACCAAATTAAGCCAATATAGAAATACAGGATATATGACATAACTAGAAGATAATGAATTTTATAGAAATACGGGATATGTTTTTAGAACTTACGTTGGTATCCTCGCCATGCTCGTCATGGACAGCATGCTCATCATGGACTTCATGCTCATCATGGACATCATTCTCATCATGGTGAGCCATCTGAAAATTTCATTAAAAAGGAAAACATTTAGCATTTGTATCAACTAGAATAAGGAAAACATTTAGCATTTGTATAAACATACATGTCTCTAAAATTGTGATCTTTTATCAATTACCAATCCTTCAATGTACAAGTAATATAAAAAACAATGATTGTTCACATTCTAGGCCAACAAACACATGTGATGTCATTCTTATATATAATAAATGTGTACCACCTATCCCATCCTTGAACACCTAATCTCACTAGTAAGTGTATAATGTGTATTGGGTTTTCAAGAAAATTTCGGCAGCATTTCCCCGCTGTTCTCTAAGTACATATGTACTTAGAGAACAAACGGGGAAATGCTACCAAAATTTTCTCGAAAACTCAATACACATTATACACTTACATCCTAAGTGAGATTAGGTGTTCAAGAACAGTCCCAAACCGGGGACTATCCAAGATTTACTCCTAATGAGTAAATCTTGGACGGGTTTCTAGGCCAACAAACACAATAATAGATATCTACAATGAAGCCGGACTCCATACAAACAATATATAATTTAGTGATTGTTCATTCCAATTTATATCAATGTACAAGTAATATAAAAAACAATGATTGTTCACATTCTAGGCCAACAAACACATGTGATGTCATTCTTATATATAATAAATGTGTACCACCTATCCCATCCTTGAACACCTAATCTCACTAGTAAGTGTATAATGTGTATTGGGTTTTCAAGAAAATTTCGGCAGCATTTCCCCGCTGTTCTCTAAGTACATATGTACTTAGAGAACAAACGGGGAAATGCTACCAAAATTTTCTCGAAAACTCAATACACATTATACACTTACATCCTAAGTGAGATTAGGTGTTCAAGAACAGTCCCAAACCGGGGACTATCCAAGATTTACTCCTAATGAGTAAATCTTGGACGGGTTTCTAGGCCAACAAACACAATAATAGATATCTACAATGAAGTCGGACTCCATACAAACAATATATAATTTAGGGTTTAAACAATGTTAGGGTTTAATCAAATCAAATGATGCTAGAATGGACAAGTTTAAATCAAATTAGGATTTAATTTAGGGTTCCAATAGGATTCAATTTAATTAATTTTAATGTGAAAGATGTAATATTATAATACATACAATGGCAATGAAATGAAACCCTAATTGTATTGGAACTCATAAAAGGATGTCTCAAAGGTTGAATCTAATATATGCATCCTAAAAAAGGTATCACATCACAAATGTGCATTTCAATAATCATATTTTATTTCCTTCCAATTAGTGTGGGTGCCATGTTTGGAATTGTTTTCTAATCATGGGTCCCTTAATTTTATTTAGGATAGAAGATAAAATCAAGGATATCAAATAGTAGACAAAAGGGGTACACTCTAGGATTTAAGATCACACTACATCATGAATTTTATACAAAATTACATGTATGTGTATATAAAAAAATATATTTATAAGGAACTTCTATACAAATCTAATCAACAAAAGTAGTAAAACAGCAATCAGTAAAACTAACAGCAAGGAAATCAGTAAAACTAACCAGTGTTGTAGAAACAGGACGCCGGGTGTCAGCAGGAAGAAAGGAAGGAGCTAGGGCAGGCAGGTGGGCAAGCAGGAGGGCACCAGGCGTGGCGGCGGCGCCGGTTCTCAGGCGTGGCGGCGGCGCAGCGGATGGAGCAGAAAGGGCGCGCGCGCGGGCAGCAGGTGGCTGGAGCAGCAGGGCGGCAGTGCAGGGCGGCGACGAGCGGACAGCAGCAGCAGCAGGGGCGGCGGAGAAGAATGGCACCGGAGAAGAAGGGCGCCGGAGAAGAAGGGCGCCGGAGAAGAAGCTAGGGCGGCGGCTCTGTTGGAAGAAGCTAGGTGGGCGGCGCCGGCGACGAACAGCAGCAGCAGTAGCAAGGTCGGCGGCGACGCACAGCAGCAGCAACGTCGGCGGCGACGGCGAGGCAAGGAAGCACGGGCAGCGTCGGCGACGGCGAGAACCGGCAGGCGGGCGATCGAGCAGCGCGGCAGCTAGCGATGAAGACAATGGAGCATGTAGGTGCCTAACGGGCGTCGCGCGGGTCTATTAGGTTGCTAAAGGCGTCGGTTGATAGTAATACACCGACGCCCAACAATGCAACCTTTACCCTAATTTTTCGCGCAAATTTTCATTTACATAGGAGTCGGTTAATAGTTACCAAACCGACGCTGTAGGAGACGAAAAAAGTTCGCTCGAAAATTGATTTTCGCGGGCTACTTTTAGACGTCGGTCTGTTATAAATGGCCGACGCTGAATACAAAGCGGTACCCGTGTCTGGCTGGTCTTCTAATATAGACGTCGGTGAGTATAAATAACCGACGCCTATGTAAAATAGGAGTCGGTTTTCCTAAATAACTGACGCCACTAAAAGCGCCACTGAATGATGTTTTTGTAGTAGTGACACCTTTCTTTGTAGCATTTGTTGTGTTTGATAAAGATAACTTGTTTGATGCTAAAAGAATGTTGTAATGCATGTAATATATCACTAGAAACTATAAAACATTGCCTGACCATAGATCCATCAGTGTCAGAACTTGTTGATGGTGAAACGGGTTGCTCCGTGACATAACCCGGAGTGCATACTTTTGAGTATGTGAGAGCATAAGTACGAACGGTACTGTGTGAACCGATCCCCTTACGATCCCGAAATGAATGGGGATTTGGCTATATGCCCTATCTTGGATCGAGTGTGACTTCGGTCGTAGACTTTGTGTTGAGCACGGTGAACTGGCCCGTGGCTCGGAGTATGGTGCTTGTGTCACCATGAATCAGATTGGGGACGGTTGTTTGTAGATGTTTCCCCTAAGAGAGTGCAGTTGACGTTGTAGCTCTAAGAGAGGATGCCTACGTGCCCTGGAACAGCATGTTAGCAGTGACACAAGATGTCCTGCATGTGGTCTCGTACTAACCGAGACAAGGGAGGTCATGGAAACTGACTCTACCATTGACCTTGTATGGTACCGACTTGTGAGAAGTTTGTGGTCGGTTGGAGATGGTCGGGGTATGCTCCATCTCCTCAGGGTATAAGTGTGATTGTAAAATATGTTCAGTTGTGTAGTATATCTGCTTAAGGATCGAATATGAGAAATATTGCTTGATGCACAATACAATTATACATTCTAGTTGATAGATGTTATTTATGTTTCTTTACATTCCTTACAAAGCATATAGATGAATTATAATCTACCATGGGTAGATGCAATGTTCTCCTTATGAAAGGAGATTACTTCATTCTGTTCATATAGTGAATTATCCTACTTGTTAATTTAAAAAGAACCTCTGCTCAGTTTATAAATGCTTAATCTATGATAATAATATGGTCGGCGGAGAGTTATATCTCTCGCTGGGACAATTACAATTGTCTCTCCCCCGTGGGACCCAAATTTTTAGGTGGACGTGCACGAGGAGGTGAAGACCTTTCTGCAGAGGAAGAACAACAGCTGAGGCAGCAGTGACAGCTCAGGTTGAGTGTACTGTTTGTTATGTCTTGTAGATATGAGTCCTATGTGTCGTCTTTGTACTCTTAGGTCCTTAGATTTAGTATGTGCTGGTTTTATGATCAATAAGAGATTTTGGCTAATGTGCCTCGAGGTTTTATGTTGCTCATGTATAGTTTGTTAAAGCAACTGTTATATGTTATTCTCGAGCTGAGATGTACCGGATAAGTACAATGTGAATAATGATGTATATAAAGTTTTGGACATTTTAGTAAGAGTTTTCTTTGGACACTACTACAGAAATGGCTTATAAAGTCAGTTTTCAAGGTGTCGGTTATATACAAAAACTGACACATAAAACCTACTATGTCGGTTGTTAACATAAACCGACATCCAATATGTGAAGGTCGACCAGACACGGGTACCGCTTTCAATAAGTGTCGTTTATTTAATAAACAACCGACACTTAAAAGCAACCGCCAAAACCAAAATTCCAGCGAAAAAATTACCTTCAAAATTGGACATATGTCGTCGGTTTTTTAATAAATAACCGACAACTAAAGGGTATGCGCGAGACAGGAATAGTTGTCGGTTGTCTTTACTTATAAACCGACGAATATTAAGTAGTATAGGTGTCAGTTTTTGTCAAAGAGCCGACACTGTTGGTTTAGTTGTCGGTTTTGTTAAATAACCGACACATATTGTCAACTTAATAGCCCCGCGAACAGAACTTTTCCCTATTGTCTCTGTTTCATTGCCGTGTGCTAGGGTCTAGCGATTTCCCCCGATTGCTCCCACCGTCGCACGTCTCTCGCCGCCGTCGCCGTCGCTGCCGTCACCAACGTCGCCGTCGCCGCCGGTTGCTGCGCCGCCGGTTGCTGGTCTCCTCGACGCCCTCGCCGCCGCCGGTAGAAGCAGCTACGGTGCTCTCCTCGTCACCGCCGCCCCCGCCGGTAGAAGCAACTTTTCTCCTCCGCCAGCTTCCTGCAAGGTAACCCACAAAAGCTTCACCCCCTTTTCTCCTCTGCCTTGCTTTTCTCTGCCGCCGCCGACCTGGAACTCACCCAGGCGGCGCCTAAGCAGGTGTCAGGGCACGCCTAGGGTCCCAAGCCCAGGTGCCCTGCCTAGCTAGGCCTCTGGGCGGATGCTTGGGCGGCGCCAGGGCACGTTTAGGCTGCTGCTGGGGTTTGGATTCATCTACTGGATGCCCAAAACATGCACTGATTTCACCAAGTCACCCCAAAAGCCATGAAAAATATTCTGATTGTGTTTATTTATGTACTGATTTCACCAAGCTAGTGGATTTTTTTTAAAGTTATTTAATGATTGTGTTTATTTAATTATGTACTGATACATATGTGCTATACCAATCTGATAGTCCATGATAGAACAAAGCATAATGATGTTGACTGTAACTTTGTGCGTCATGCTATTCTGAATTAAGTGTATATTTACTTCATAATTGAATGTTTAAGTAAGTTATATATATCTTGATGATGAACTATAATGCACACATGTGACATGCTTGGAATGTAAATGATGAACTGTAATGCACACATGTTTAACTTGTTTCATTATTGAGTATATTGAGAATCCTAATCACCCTTCTTGCTTGATGATGAACTGTAATGCACACATGTGACATGCTTGGAATGTAAATGATGAACTTTTCCCTAAATTTCCTAGATCTTAGGGTATCTCTAGATCTTAGGGTATCTCTACCATCCTAACTATGAAATTGGTAACTTGTTTCCTTTTTGAGTATATTGACAATGTTAATCACCTAACTTGAAGAACTAGGATATGAATGATGAAACTAGGATTGTAGGTATAAGAATGACAACACACGTATTTGTTGGCCTAGAAACCTGTCCAAGATTTACTCATTAAGAGTAAATCTTGGATAGTCCCCGGTTTGGGACTGTTCTTGAACACCTAATCTCGCTTAGGATGTAAGTGTATAATGTGTATTGGGTTTTCAAGAAAATTTCGGCAGCATTTCCCCATTTGTTCTCTAAGTACATATGTACTTGGAGAACAGCGGGGAAATGCTGCCGAAATTTTCTTGAAAACCCAATACACATTATACACTTACTAGTGAGATTAGGTGTTCAAGGATGGGATAGGTGGTACATGTACATTTATTATATATAAGAATGACATCACATGTATTTGTTAACCCTAGACCGTAATCTTGTTGTAATATATACTTGTTTTCTCTTTGATCATAGAGCTTTACAATTTTGTTGTGATATATACTTTGTTGTAATAATGTGAACTTTACAATGTGAGATTTACACTTTGAATTACTACTTTATAATGCGAACTTTACAATTTGAATGTGAATTTGCAGATGGCTGACCATTCTCCTGATGACCGTGCTGATGACTACCGTGAGGGTGAGGACATCAATGCGCCGCCTCACAATGTAAGTTTTAAAAATATATCATATATTTATATCTATATGTCCATTATTAGTTATATCTTGTAAATGTGAATTATTTTGTCAAATTTTAGGTTGATGATGCACAGGTACCATCTGAAGCACTTGAGGCACTTGATCAACAACACCAAAAAGTTGACAAGAGAAGGGGCATCACTATGATGAAGAAGTTAATTGCGCAAAAGGGCAATGGACCCAAACTTGTTGTGGATTTCGATAATGCAGGAAATGCATGTGGTGTGAATCACAATTTATTTATTTCATATCTTGGGTTTGTTACTCGTAGCCATTGCGGTTGTCTCTTAGATTCTTGGCATAAAGTTTCTAAGGAGAAGAAAATTTTAATATGGAGGGATTTATGTGTGAGTTATTATTAATTTGCAATTCTATTTTGTAGATTACTAAATTTTTGGATACTAGTTAATAGCAATTCTATTTTGCAGAGTATATTTGAATTGGATGAAAAGTTGCATCGTAAATGCGTGATGCAACGCTGTGGGAGAGTCCTAAGGAACTATAGGACAAATCTCACCAGAGAGTACATAAAAGAAGCCGACAAGAGGAAGAAGACAGCCACTGAACAGTGGAACTTCCTGGACAAAGAAGAATGGGACGCGTTTGTCGCTTCAAGACAAACTGATGAATTCAAGGTATTAGGCATCAGTCTCAATCTCATTAATTAATATATGTTGTATTCACTTATTCAAGATTAACATTTAGTGTTACTAACCAAATCATTAATTTGCATACTAACTAGGCCCTCAGTGAGGCACAGAGATCAAGGCGTGCACTGAATGTGCATGACCACAGAATGGGTCCAAAGGGGTATGCAGGCGTTCGCCAAAGACTACAGGCTGAGGCTACTGCAGCTCAGTCTGCTGCTACTCAGGAGTCCTCTACCATAGGTAGCACACCTCTGCCTCGCCATGATGTCTGGATAGCGGGGAGGCAAAATAAGAAGGGAGAAATAACTAAGGCCGCAACTGCTGAGGCGGCTGCAAAAATGGTAAAATACAACTCTTACAGCAATCATTCGAATGTTGATTATTTGTGTTGTTTACTTAAGTACAAATTTTTGTTTTGGCGATTAGCGGGAGCTGCACGAGCTGAGGAAACAAGGAAAGTTCATCCCTGAGGGAACAAAGGATGAATTGACAGTTGCTCTGGGTAACCCAAAGCATCCTGGACGTGTTAGGGCTGCAGGCGCTGGTGTGGGCATCAAATCTTTTTTTGGGTCATCCCAGCGCAAACATGTCCCAAAAGCGGGACTTTCACAAGAAGAGGTAACATATTCTTTCTTTATAATGTTACTGTAAAAGAGAATTCAAAAATTAGAATTTGACGTTTCTTTTATCCATGTATAGGCATCTCATACTGCCACTTACCAGACAATACCTATTGCAGACTCTACTCCTACTCCTACTGTAGAGGTTGGGAGTAATCCTGTAGAACCACCACCTAGCACATCCACTGTAAGTATTTTTATGACATAGTAACTAGTTTTTTTAATTCAAGATGATACGTATATATGAAATTGTAGTCGTTTCAAAAAAAGATGATATGTATAAATGTATATAACATTCTTTACACAAAAATTTGTAGGGGTTGAAGCCATGCCGTCTAAAAAGTAAAGAATATGTCGTGGCAGAGGCGTCGGCTTACCCATCCCTACCAGGGGAAACGTGTCACGGGTCTCCAGTACCAGTTGGTTGGATTCGGGTTAGCCTGATACATATATTCCCCCAATTTCTGGAACTTCCACTGTCATATGCCCACCCAGATTGTGAAATACTTGGTGAGGCACTAGGCGGAGTGATATTGTGGCTAAAAGAGGATGTCTTATTTACTGATAAGGTATGGTAAATTTACATTACGTTCAATTGTTAGTGTGTGAATATGCTGGCAGTTGATCTGAAATTATATATATATATATAGGTTAAAAAGAAGACACCCACAGCATCTAGGCCTCCACTTCCACCTCCTGCATTACCTAGTTGGGTTCCACATGACCTACCTGTCCCGTTAGGTCCTAACTGTAGGGGTATGGCAGTATGGTTAGGGGAACATGCTATAAACTCCCCTATAACTGTTTCTTCTGATTCAGATTCTATAGGTCAGTCATACGAAACAAAACTATTTATACAAGATATATTGGAGTTGTTTCGATATGATTGGCTAAATACATATGTGATAGAGCTATGGATAAGGTGAGATATTCTTTATACATCCATATACCTTGTGTATGATCTGGCGATCTGGTTTCTTATTTATTAATGCATGCGTAATTAATACATATTTTGCAGCTACTTAGACAACATATGTGCAGATTTTGGATTCGAACATGTAGGGTTTTTGATTCCATCCTTGATTAGTCTAGTAGCTAAAGACCCTACATCAGTTCAAAAATACTGTTGTGAGTCTTTTTAAAATTTTGCTATAAAAAAGAAGACAGTGATAATGGCTCCATTCAATGTAGAGTAAGTTTCCTTTGCTTATTATAATTTGGACTTAAGAAAATTACATTTTATTGTGGATTTTGAGTTATTAATTTTTAACTTTTTTTCCTCTAGGGGTAGGCATTGGGAGTTATTAGTTATTTCCCCCGAGACGTTCACTGTGTATTATCTAGATCCTAAGGGGGGTAAATTGAATACAAGATTTGGACACATAATGAAAATGGCAATATTTCGGTGAGAAATATTTCATTTTTCATATCCGTTAACATATGTTATTACATTACTATTTAATTGTAATGTTCTGTGTTACATTAACATGTAGGGGTTTTGAGGAGTACAAAAAGGCTGGAGGAAAGGTCCCCATGAAAAAGAACCAGCCAATAATTTGGAAGAACGTGCAAGTAAGTTCCCGACTGCAATATATGTATATATTATTTATGTGAACAATGCTTAATTAGTTGTATTTTTTAATATTTTGTATGTTTGAATTTATAGTGTGCTACACAAGACAACGGATGGGCATGTGGATACTATGTCCTGCGATATATGCACATGATTATCAAACATGCTGTATTGGATATCGAATGTATTGCTCAGGTATTATATAGTCTCATTAGATAATATGATCGAAATATATCAATCTTATTTATAGCTCATTAATTATATATATACATCATTCTCTTTACAGGTGTTTAAAGCTGACCCCATTACAGGAAAGGACTTACCAAATGTTAATGCTCCCTATACAATGGGAGAATTAAATGAAGTAAGAGAAGAATGGGCAACAGCCATACAATTAGTGGGGGCTTTAAAATATAATTGGGATCCTGATAGCGAATAATGACTAAACAATGATACTTTGTAAATGAATTTCTGAATTATAATATATGTGTGAATGTTTCTACATGTCTGGATGTTTCTACATGTGTCTGAGTGAAAATGAATGAAAGTGTTGGTTGCTATATGAATGTTTCTACATGTGTGAATGTGAATGAATGGAACTATAAATTTCTAGCATTTGTGAATGTTTATAAATGTGTGAAAATAAAATGGAACTGCAGGTTGCATTGCTAAATGCATGTGCTACTTTTTTATTGTTAATTTTGTAGGTTTGCGGCCTGTTGTCGGCTGATATCAATGGATGTCATAAAACCTGCAGTTCATAACTGAACTGAACAGGTTTCTCATCCTGCGACCAGCCACAGCAGGTCTGCAGACTGATGTCAAAAAAAAAACCAATAGGCGTCGGTTATTTGTAAATAACCGACACATAATGATATAGTGTCGGTTTTTTACAAATAACCGGCGTCTATTTCGTGTGGTGCGAAAATATATGGCGTCGGTTATTTGTAAATAACCGACACTGATAGTGCCCAAGATGGCGCCCTTTCTGTGGCGCGAAGGGTTTGGGCGTCGGTTTCTTACCTAATAACCGACGCCTATAGTCCCATGATGACGCATTTTCGGTGGCGCGCGAAGTGTTTGGGCGTCGGTTTTGGAACCGACGCCTAATGGGTGGACTTTTAGTGTCACCCACATAGGTGTCGCTTAGAAACCGATACTAAAGGCTTTAAATAACCGACACTAAAGGTAGGTTCTGTAGTAGTGGGAATGGATCTCTTTGAAAAATGGTTTTAATTTTTAGTGATTTTTGTTAATTTGTTGTTTATGTTTAATTCTTCTTAATTAATGACGATTTATTTGTCAGTTTGGTGACTGTCGTCACTCACACGTGCACATTGTGTCTTACTGTGTAAAAGCTAAATTTGGACTTCTTGAGTTCCCTTATTGGTGACGAAGGTAGCATTGGTTCCAGATGAATGAAGCTTCATGATTTCTCTATTAAATTACATTCCATTAGTCTAAATGATAACAAGATAACTATTCAGACAAATTATGAAATTACAAGCCTAATATGTAGTGGAAGCATGAAGTGTGGATTATTGCATAGATCAAAGTAGGACGCGAAAGGTATGAACTACGAGTAGTGGTGGTTTGATTGTGGTAGTGAGGCTTCCAGATACAATCCCCACAATTTTTTTCTTATTGCCAGTTTTGGTGTGGTTGTGGGTTTCGAGCTACACTCATATGTGTTTGTGTTGTGTTGGTTATTTGTTTGTCTATTTTTTGTCTTTTATCTTTTTTGTGGCGTGTGTTTTGCTATGTGGTTGGATTTGTTTATTTTCTTCTTATCCATTAGAGAGACTTATCTTCATCCCTTTAACAAGCATGGATATCATGGTTTGAAGATAGTAAGGACATTAATTTGTACGATATTACAGTACAATTCCTCATAATACTACTTAATGACATTAATGAAATAAGCATCTGAGGTGTTGGCTTGACTACTTGTTGTTTGTTAGGCCGACCATGGAAAATAAGTTTAAGAGAACAATCTAAAATTGGCTTGTCTTTTACATGCACCCTCAACATCTACCTCGTAGCATGCAGGAATTCCAGATAATACATGCTCACCCATCACATCTAGAATCTAGATATAAGACCTTGAGTCCTTTTCACTTCAGTAAGACATATGACTACATTGCACATAAACTATTCTTAGCTGCAAGACGGATCCCAACCAATTTTTTCTTGGATACTAAGCTACATAAAGAAAGGTATCAATGTAAGAAAAAGGTAGCTAGCTTAAGTTGTGCATTAACTTTTCTCTAGCCGAGGACAGTTTTGAACTTTCTTGTTTTCTTTGATACCCAGTTACAAAAAGGAAAATGCTACGTGAACACAACTCTTACACCAGAAATGAGCACCAATTTCATTTTTTTGTACATGAAGCAAGTGATATGACAAATAGATCATGTTATTTTATTGGTTTGTTTTTTAGTTTGTGGCTCACAACAATTGGGATTCCATTTCTAGTTTCAATTCTGATCTGCATAGCAAGCCCCTTACGAAAACATGTTAAAGTAGCTCTAGCCGAGTAGCCGCATGTCTCCGTCACGCACCCCCCACCCAATCAAAGAAGTTTCCTTGTGAATCAGCAATAGCACATGATGGGTTTGTACAATATTATGAGTTATGATGAACTACATGAGGTTATTTCTATCTGGAAGTATATAAAAAAACAAAACTCCTGATTGACTAGTACACATCACAAGCAAATAGTGGCATAGTCGATAAAATTAGAGTACGATGTGCACGAAGAGGAGTACTGAAGAAACAAAAAACAATGTGACGTGGCATACTAGTAGTATAATGTTGAGTATCTTTTTTTAGTAAGAGATGCACATTACAAGGGCAAGTAAGATTAGATGACCAGATCACGAATATAGAATCAATCCACAAGGGCACGCACCTTTAATATTTGTCCGAGTCCACCATATACATTCCACATGGCCGCCAAATTTCTACCCACATGCTCTTCGAAGTCTACACACCATACATCACGCCTCCCACCAATTGTTTGTCGGCCCTCATGTCGTGGTGCATTCACCATTGGTTGCAGACGGTTTCCCTTCACGGTAAGTAGTTCTAGACAGTAGATCCCTTCTCTTTTGCCTCTTTGCTCTGTCGAGGATCTTCTATTTGACTCAATGGAGGTTATGCTCCTTCTTTCTTCATCTTCTACCTCCATTTGATCATTTTAAGTTTCTATTTCTTACTGACAATTAGTTTACAAGGAGATCTTGAGGCCTGAAGCTTGATTCAGACTCGTGTGAGCTAAGATCTAAGCTTAGTTGGTGAAAAGGTTAAGACCAACAATCTTGGACAAGAGTTGTGAGTGAAAAATCACCTTCTAACCCCAATTTACAACATACAAATTTAAATAATGGCTTTATATAAATCTTGCTCTATGATAACTATGAAGAATTTGATAAATATGTGCAGTTATTTTCAGTAGTAGAAATGCATTAGCAATCATCATTTAGTGATGTAATATCATATCCAAAGTTGCTATGCGAGTTGTTATGAACGACATGTGATTAAATGGTGTATATAGAGGCACCAAGGAAGTTGGCTTTACCTAATTTAGAACTAGAGAGTCAAAGTGTGGCTTATGAGAATGGTGAAAGTTTCCAGCTGATTCATGTACTTAATACGAAATGCTTAATTGATGAAAATAGGATAAGCATTAGTTACAACGATGGATCTTACATAAATCAACTAAATATTTCTAGATGGTAGATGCCATGTACACAGTAGAATCCTCACAGGAGGCCTACGATGTAGGGAGGAAACATGCTTCCCAAGCAGAGGTCTCACATAGGTTGAGGTAAGTAAAGTGTACCAGTGGGGTGCAGGGGTCTAGGCTAGTAAGGGCGGACTCCTTAAATGAGAGGTATCCAACACCAATCAGGGATGTCAGTGGTACTTGATTTTTCTGGTCAACATGCATCTTTGGTATGTCCAATGATATAGAGTTTTGTCAATTAGCAGACATCTCTAGTAGGCTCACTGGTGCACAAAAAGCTTGAGGGCTTTGACTCCCTATCTGAGTACCCAGGTTGAGAGGAGTTGAGATATCCAACCGCTCTTATTACTCGCTGAGAGCCAAACGTGGTGATTCCATCTGTAAATGTGGTATTAAGACTACAGATTTAGGATCTCAGACATGCTTCTAAGTCTTGTACAGTGGTATCATAGTTTTCTATGATACTTTCACATGTTGTGGTACACCTCATGTGGGTACAATGGCATAATAAATGGATTAAAAATCAAGTAAATGGATTTAGGTTATCCTTTCTATGTATTTAATGTATGTTCAATTGTTATGTTGAGTGATTTACAATTTTTAAACTACCATGATTACATGCTCATGTATTTAGGTTCTATTAATTATAAACATCAAAAATATTTTGGTTACTTGTTGATTTTCTACTCACTGAGTCAGTAGCTCATCAACCTACTGGATAATGTTTTAGATAAAAGACTAGCTATTCCTAAGGAGACAAAAGCCGATTTTTATCAAGAGTAGAACATAAGTCCTAAAAAAGGAGTAGTTAGAATAGATAGATGGTTTATTATCCTTCTTCTGGATCCTGGGAATGAGTGAGTGAGAAACGAGAGTATTTTGTAATGAAATGTACATGATGCATATGAACTGTGAAACTCTTTCTTCTGTGTAGTAGTCGAACTCAATTGTATCCTTTAATGTTATGTTTAAATGAGATTTTATCGTTTAGTTAAGTGATGTTACTACATAGTTGAGAAAAAAGAAAGTTATGGATGATTTTCTTTAAGTGATTAATAGTTGACGGATAGGCCAATCCACTTAGTGCGCCCTAACCCAAGTTTGTGGATTCAAGTCGCATCAACTTTTTGGTATCTGGGTGAGATTGAACCTAAAATGAGTTTAGGTTTGGGGTAAGGTGATAAGTGTGACGTGATGTTTGAACAAAATATTATTAACTAAGCGGAAGCGATCATTAGCAGCGGATTATTGAAAATCACTAGAAATTAAAACCATTTACTAAGAGATCCATTTCCAGGAAACTCTTATAGTAAGAATAAAAAATATTAATTTACATATACATTCTGGTTCACAAAGTACATATCATGTACCATCCCTTCTCGAGGGTTACAAGTGTCAGTTGCTATGTTAAAAACTATATATAGGCAGCATAAGAACCTCGAGGCATCAAGCCAAAACCTCAGATCGATCATAAAAGAACTAACTACTAACTCCTAGGACCTGAGAGTACATAGACAACTCATAGGACTCATATCTATATGACACGGAAGACAGTATCTCCACCTGAGATGTTACTATTGTCCCTATTGCTGTTGTCCTTCCCCTTCTGTAGGGTTTCTACCTCCTCGTCCTCATCCACCTAAAAAGGTTGGATTCCACGGGGGTGAGACAATTGAAAATTGTCCCAGCGAGAGATATAACTCTCCGCCAGAAACGTTATTATTGAAGATGAACAGTAATAAAATGAACTGAGGAGTCTTTAATAAACAGTAGGATTTAATCATTATTAAGCATAATAGAGCAATGTCACCTCTTAAGGAATGACAACTATAAAGTGATAAGCAGTAGATCATCTATTCTTTTAATAAGGAATATGAAGAACATGTATAATATTTATCCACTATAGGATACCATAAGCAATGTAACATCAACCAATGATTTTTGTATTTCATCCTTGAGCAAATATGCTACACTGTTGATTACATTTTTTCAATCATACTTATTCCCTGAGGAGATGAGGTATACTACTCATGCTCCAACCGACCACGATTAAGTAAAGCATCAATACCATACATAGGTCAATGGAAGAGTCAGACTCCATTACCTCATCTGTCTCAGTCAGTATGAGATCATATGCAGAACATCTTGTGTCTTTGCTAAATATCTTTCCAGGGTATACTGGCATCTTCACTATAGAGTTATAGCCCGTAGCATATACTCTTTTCAGGATATGGCCCGTACCCAATGCCTGGTATTGTGGAGTTATGACCCATAGCCATACTCTTATTGGGATATGGTCCATAACCATTCCTATGCATAGGATATGGCCCTCATTCATTCCTATGAGGTGTAAGGATATTTTCTCCCATTACCCCCACATATTCAAAATATGCATTCCAGGAATTCCCATAGGAAAACCTATTTCACCATCACCAATTACTGACGACGATGGATCTATGGTCAGGGCTCTACATGATAAGATTTCACTTGATTAATTAAGTGTATTACATATTCTTTTAGCATCAGACAAGTTGTCAAACATCAATTATTATGACATAAGCTACAAAGAATGTGTAACACTTCTATTAAGTACTTTTCAAACGTTATAGCACATTGGGATCTCAATCCCTTATCTCATCATGGGCATTCTCATCACTTATCATCTCATCAAAATGATTATGAATTATGGGTATTCAAACCCTCAGTTCATAAAAGAACACTTGTTACTACTTATCAGGTAAATAAAACATCTTCAGGTCATCTGACCAAGGTAAACATGATACTTGCTACACAAACATCTCACATGGCTCTCAAATCCCATTTAATCTCTTGTTACCTCTTACTAGGCAACAAACATATAATGGCTCACAAGGCCCATAAAACAATTTCAAGTAAATAACACATCATAGCTCATACCTAGCTATGCTCATCATCTCATGGTATCTGCAGGGTTAGTACACATGATAATAGTTATATCATTTACATATCAACACTAAGCAATGTAAGAGTAGCATCACTATTCCCTCATTAGAGTTAGGGATTCCAAATTCATGTCAGTAGGGATACTCATCTCATTACCCAAAATTAGGGTTAGGGATTATCATCATATTGCCCTAGATTAGGGTTTCATACACTATAATCCAAAATTAGGACTTAACATACCTTTACCCTATATTAGGGTTAGCATTTCTTATCAAGGTTTCATATATCATTACATAGCATCACCCTGGATTAGAGTTTCACATCATCTCTGTATTAGGGCTTCACATGACATCACCCTTAATTAGGGTTTCACATCACATCACCCTAGATTAGGGTTTCACACATCATTATCTTGAATTAAGGTTCCACATGACATCACCCTTGATTAGGGTTTCACGTAGCTTAACCCAAAATTAGGGTTTCATGAAGCATCCTCTTAAATTAGGGTTTTTCATTATTTTACCCTGAATTGGGATTTCTCATATCATCATCCTAGATTAGGGTTACATCATTACCCTAGATTAGGGTTTCATCATTTCCTTAGATTAGGGTTTCATCATTACCCTAGATTAGGGTTTCATCATTACCCTAGATTAGGGTTACATCTATCATTGTCCTTAAATTAGGATTAATTGATCTTTCATGGCTTTGAGACTATTAGGTCTTCAAATGGTTTTAACACTTTTGAACCTTCAAACGGTTTTGACCTCCTTGACCTTCAAACGGTCTTGGAGTCACTTGACCTTCAAACGGTCTTGAAGACCGTTTGATCTTAAACGGTCTTGGTTCAATTGTAACTCAAATCAATCCATTCGATCTTGAAAATGAATCAACCCATTCGGTCTTGAAAATGAATCCACCCATTCGGTCTTAAAACCGAATCAACTCATTCAGTCTTGAGACTGATTTCATCCATTCGGTCTTGAAACCAAATGCTCATCAATTGTTTTGAAACCGAATGGACAATCCAACATTGAGATTGATTGAACCTTAAACGGTTTGAGACTGTTTGATCCCAAACCACCTTAGAACCGAATGGACCAATTAGGGTTTCCTCCAATCAATCAATTGATTTTAGGGTTTGTTTTATTGAATCACACATTAATTGGACCATTGAAAGTACATCAAATCATAGTCCTTGGATCTTCAACCATCCATCACAGCCCTTGATCTCCAAATGATCAACACATGCATATTGTCAACCTATTCAAATGGTTTTGAAATCGTTTCAACATCAAACAGTCAACTCCTCCCAAACGGTCAACACCTCCATACGGTCAACACCTCCATACGGTCAACACTTCCATACGGTCAACCTATTCAAACGGTTTGAAACCGTTTCAACATCAATTAGAGTTTTGAACCCAATTGAATTAGGGTTTGAAATTAAGGGACCATCAATTGTTGAATCCTTTTTATCTTAATCATTTGTAACCATTGGATCTTCATCCAATCGTAACATCAATTGACCACAAATGGTCTTGAGCCCCTTTTGACCTCAAACGGTCTTGACACCGTTTGCCCTCAAATGGTCTTGAGACCATTTGGTGTCAAATGGTCTTGAGACCGTTTGATCACTAAAAGCAAAATCGTATGCATATGTTCTATGTTGAGGTGTGTGCTTAAGATGACATCATCATCTTCAAGCTCAAAACCTTCGAAATCAGTTGTGATTCTTACGGTGATTTCAACAACTAATCAAAAGGAAATTAAGATAGAAGAAAGGTTCAACATATAATGAACAAATTGCAAGCAATAATGACATTTAAGGGTTCAAGTTATATAACCCACCTTCAAAACTGAATCCAAGCTTCAAGCTTCACATCCTCAATGGTGAATGAAGCTCTCTCAACTGTCCAAGGCACATTCTCAAGTCTTTGAGTGAAAAGAATGGCTAAGGTTGAAGATTGAGTGAGGAAAAGAAGAAATTAAGCATTGAATTTCAATTTTTACCATGAAATCAAGGTCGAAGATGACTATGGAGCTTACCTAAAGGTTGGGGCACGTCCTCCTGTTGCTCCTAAGCTCCCTTGTGCTCAACCAAAATAAGGAAAGAAAGAAGGGTCGAAAAAGCCTTTCATTTGAGTTGGAAATGAGATGTTTATAAGTGAATTTCAATGAGAGAGAAAGTGATACAATAATCCTTCAACTCCCAAATTTTATGACACATGCTCCCCTCAATCCCATATTTTTAAATCTGAAGATTTCTTGATAATTGATGAAATAAACTGCTTGGATATTTATTTACTTCTAGTTCATTATAAGGCTAGTATGAGTATCAGATAATATGACCATTATATTCTGATCCAGGATTAAACCTACCAAGGGGTAGTTGACCTAAGTTCATTGATTGATAAAGAAAGGTGGTTACACCCAAGCTGGTATGACAAACATGGGTTAGTATATATTAACAAAAATACATATTCATATATTTTGATCATTGATCAATCTAAGTTGGTAGCATACATGAACACTTTTATATGCACCCACGTAGATAGTATTATCAGTATAAGGATCTATGCTTTTTTTGTCGATGCTTTATGTAATTTTCATAGATAAAGATATGAAGACATGGAGATTTAGATAAAACTAATTGAAGCTATAAAAGTTAATACGAAGGAGGAATAGTTAGTTACCATAATACTTCTCTCATGTATATGTTAGTTTTCCTTTAAAAATTCATGTAACTCTTAAAAGGAGTATTATTTAGACATTTGTATCCAACTTGGGTTCAATTGATAGAAATTGTTGATTATTATTTATTATTTATTATATCTGGATCTCACAAATTCTCTCAACTTAATGATCTCTCTTAATTGGAGGATACTCGAAGTGGGGGGTCATTGCATCAACGTATTGACATGAAATGTCAATGGTTATGTTGAGTGGTTGCCGATGAGATTGCATGCAATGTTGTTGGTAGACACGTTTTGTAGTAGCATGATCTTCTTGGTAGAATTCCCATGATTCGAGGCAAGTCATGCTGAGGAGAAGCACATCATGCTTGCTAATTTTGACATCGACCACAACCGTTGAGGTCAGGCATGTCATGCTCCTGCTGAGGCATATGATGTCCTATGCTGGAAAATTTCAGAAGACTTGGAGGTGAACACGTCTTTTACGGGGATGGACACGTGCACGTTGTGTCTTACTGTGTAAAAGCCAAATTTGGACTTCTTGAGTTCCCTTGTTGGTGACGAAGGTAGCATTGGTTCCAGATGAATGAAGCTTCATGATTTCTCTATTAAATTACATTCCATTCGTCTAAATGATAACAAGATAACTATTCAGACAAATTATGAAATTACAAGCCTAATATGTAGTGGAAGCATGGATCAAAGTAGGACGCAAAAGGTATGAACTACGTGTAGTGGTGGTTTGATTGTGGTAGTGAGGCTTCCAGATGCAATCCCCACAATTTTTTTCTTATTGCCAGTTTTGGTGTGGTTGTGGGTTTCGAGCTACACTCATATGTGTTTGTGTTGTTGGTTATTTGTTTGTCTATTTTTTCGTCTTTTATCTTTTTTGTGGCGTGTGTTTTGCTATGTGGTTGGATTTGTTTATTTTCTTCTTATCCATTAGAGAGACTTATCTTCATCCCTTTAACAAGCATGGATATCATGGTTTGAAGATAGTAAGGACATTAATTTGTACGATATTACAGTACAATTCCTCATAATACTACTTAATGACATTAATGAAACAAGCATCTGAGGTGTTGGCTTGACTTGTTGTCTGTTAGGCCGACCATGGAAAATAAGTTTCAGAGAGCAATCTAAAATTGGCCTGTCTTTTACGTGCACCCTCAACATCTACCTCGTAGCATGCACGAATTCCAGATAATACATGCTCACCCAACACATCTAGAATCTAGATATAAGACCTTGAGTCCTTTTCACTTCAGTAAGACATATGACTACATTGCACATAAACTATTCTTAGCTGCAAGACGGATCCCAACCAATTTTTGCTTGGATACTAAGCTATATAAAGAAAGAAAGATATCAATGTAAGAAAAAGGTAGCTAAAGATATCAATGTAAGAAAAAGGTAGCTAGCTTAAGTTGCGCATTAACTTTTCTCTAGCCGAGGACAGTTTTGAACTTCCTTGTTTGCTTTGATATCTGGTTACAAAAAAGAAAATGCTAGGTGAACACAACTCTTACACCAGAAATGAACACCAATTTTATTTTTTTGTACATAAAGCAAGTGATATGACAAATAGATCATGTTATTTTATTGGTTTACTTTTGAGTTTGTGGCTCACAACAACTGAGGTTCCATTTCTGTCTGCGTAGCAAACCCCTTACGAAAACATGTTAAAGTAGCTCTAGCCCAGTAGCTGCATGTCTCCGTCACGTACCGCCCACCCAATTAAAGAAGTTTCCTTCTGAATCAGCAATAGCACATGATGGGTATTATGAGTTATGACGAAGTACATGAGGTTATTTCTGTCTGGAAGTATATAAAAAAACAAAACTCCTGATTGACTAGTACGCATCACAAGCCAATAGTGACATAGTTGATAGAATTAGAGTACGATGTGCACGGAGAGGAGTACTGAAGAAACAAAAAACAATGTGACGTGGCATACTAGTAGTATAATGTTGAGTATCTTTTTTTTAGTAAGAGATGCACATTACAAGGGCAAGTAAGATTAGATGACCAGATCACGAATATAGAATATTTGTCCGAGTCCACCCATATACCGATATACATTCCACATGGCCGCCAATTTTCTACCCACATGCTCTCCCAAGTCTACGCACCATACATCATGTCGTGGTGCATTCACGAGACCAGCTACCGCGTCAACGCTTGGTACAGCAACGGGATTGGCCACCGGCTCGGTACCAATACAACGCAGCCCTGACTGAGTCGCCTCACGAGTCACGACTACGCATCTTCTTCTTTCTCCCTCTTGGCAAAAGATGCACTCTCTCTTTCTCCCACTCTGTTTCTCGCTGTCTCTTTTCCTTCCCTACCTCCACTCCCCGCCAGCCATACTCCAGCAGATGCATCAACTAGCCATTAAATGCAAAAGTTGGGCCTGTTAATAGCTTCTCCGCCGGTTAATTGCAAACCTTATCATGGCGGTGCTTCCGTGGTACTAAGTGGTGGACCTCCTCCTCTGCCCTCAAACAACCACCACTATGTTGTTGTAGTT
Organism: Alisma plantago-aquatica; assembly: GCA_963693085.1. Taxonomy (NCBI): domain Eukaryota; kingdom Viridiplantae; phylum Streptophyta; class Magnoliopsida; order Alismatales; family Alismataceae; genus Alisma; species Alisma plantago-aquatica. The sequence continues at coordinate 255,337,006 of OY856410.1, forward strand.
TGCCTTTGAAGTTAAGTCACCTCCCTAATTTGTGGCGCTGTGACAGTGAGCAGGGAGCAGCGGTCGGAGAGCCTGCTTAACAAATATGGAGTTTTTTTCCCCTTCCCATAACTCCCCAGCTGCCTCATACCTGTGTAGTAACGTCATTCATTACCCGATTCCCAGTGCCAGTGGTGGTTCCGCAATATCTCCTCGACTTCCTCTGTACTGTTGTTCCCCTCTCAGCTGCTGAATTGATGCTGCTTCTGCTGCCTTTGCCACAACCGACGACGAAGCACCAGGACGACACCCACCTACCGGCTTTGCTTCTCTTTCACGACGCTGCCTTTTTATTACCGCACAACGACAGGGCGGACGACTCGATCAACTCAGCCCCCCCGACAAAGAAAGGTGTGATCTTTTGGGCCAGTTAACAAATCGCCCCAGTAACAAGAGGCTAGCTGCGTCCTGCGTCCTACCGCCAAGTTGCCGCCGAAGCCTTCTCCTCCCATGGCCGACTCCGCGGGTATGCGCCGTCCGAGGCGGCGGATACCGCTTCTGCTAGTTGTTGCCGCGGTGCTCTGCTTCTCGACGCTCGCGCCCCAGCTCATCTATGGAGCCACAGACCCGACAGACAGTAAGACTACTCCTCTCTCTAAACACCGACACCTATCCTTGGTTTATCCAACCCAACTGCTATTGTTTCTTTCCTGTACAACCGGATCATGTTTTATCTCGATTTGTGGTATGCTGTTAGCTAGACCTCTCCATGCAAGTCAACGCAGACTCATCAAACTCAGCCGCTGAAACCGGTCGTAGATTGAGATAGGTAGTTTAACAATCTGAAAGCTGTTCACACTTCCTTATAACATAATTATTGGCTTAGTTGTGACTTGTAAATGGTTAAGCAGTAATCCTAGTTAGTAAACAAACAAGCAGTTAGGCGAACCGAATATATATATAAGTAGATCTAACAGAAAATTTTGCAACGTTCTCTTCTCCACATCCAAAGACGAATCCTTTCCGGGTAAAGAGGGTTCAAGTCGCCTTTGTTTCCGACATCAAGTGAATGCTCGGAACAAATTAGTCTCAGACATACAAATCATCCCATGTTTGTTTGTACAACTCCACCACCGTTCTGGAATATATCCTAACTACACAGAACAAATTCAATACCGTTCTGGAATACCTCTAAACAACTATACTCTGTTTTTTTTTTTTGTACACATTTAGTATTAACTAAACCCCTGTAAATAAAAAAATAAAGTATCACAACTGGAAAAGAAACAAAATTTCTCACAACAATCAAAACATCATTTTCACTGCATTGCTTTTGACAACATCTGCTGCTGCAGCTGCTGCACTGCGCGGTCTTATGAATGATCTAAAGGGCACTCCATCAAGTTGGGGGAGATCGGATGATCCTTGTAGCAGCTGGGAAGGGATCGTGTGCAGCGATTCCAGAGTAACCATAATGTGAGAAACCTTCTTTTTTTTTTTTCATTGCCATTTGATTACCCCCTGCTGCCTTTTGTATTCTGTTCTCCTTTATATTGGACTCTTTGTTTCCTTCATGTTGGTTTTTAGAAAGCTGTCATCAATGGGACTGCAAGGAACACTGAGTAGTGACATTGCACAACTTTCTGAGTTGCAAATCTTGTAAGTAAGACACTCCATTGTAGAGAATGGATATTATATTTTATTTTTGTTGTTGTATCGGGCTGCTTTTCTATGAAAGCCACTGCAAAAGAACAGCTTGCACCCCTTCCCCCTGGTTGAGTCCTAAGTTTTGTTGCCACCACCCACAGGGATTTGTCGTTCAACCCAAATCTTGGAGGTCCTCTAACCCGCAATATTGAGAACTTAAAGAAACTGACGACACTGTAAGTCACGCCATCTTGTAAAATGGTTTTTGATATAACACCTTAGTTCCTCCTGATCCCAAACATGGCATTTACTATATTATATAATTCAGGATCTTGATGAGCTGTAGCTTCGGCGGCCCTATCCCTCCAGAACTAGGGAATTTGTCAGAGCTAACTTTTATGTAAGTATTTCCATATATTCTCAAGCTTCCTTTTTCGCGTGCATCCCATAGCTAACTGCTGCTGCTACTTCTCATTGTCAGAGCCCTCAACTCCAACAAATTTACGGGGACTATACCTGGTTCACTGGGTAAACTCTCAAAGGTGTATTGGCTGGACCTGGCAGACAACCAGCTGACTGGGTCACTTCCCTTGTCGTCAGGGACATCTACACCTGGGCTAAACATGCTGACCCACACGAAGCATTTGTAAGTTTCTTTGTCAATATAATTTCAACTGAACAGCTGCAAAAAGTTTAGATTCAGTTCTCTGTACTCTCTATAGTTTGATAGATCTCTTGCTTAGTCTCTTACCCACTCTCCATCTCTCTCTCTCATACACACCCATACACGCACGCACAAACACCTGTACTGATTTTTATTAACTCGTTCATACTGATTGTGAAACAAACACTGCTCGTTGCTAAAACAATAGTAAGCAGCGATCTCGAAACTAATTCCGACAACTACTTTTCAATAATATCTCTGATCAAAAATTGAGATCGAGAAACACAACACAAGTTTGTTTGGAAAAAAACACAGACGCAAGAAAGAAAACTAACAAAGCATGGTGATCTTGGTGGTTCAACCAAATCTCAATTTGATACTATTCATCATCCGAGACAGATCTGATTTACTTTAGTATCATGAAGCAAGTCCAAAGAGTGAAAATCTGAGTTCACCAGTTACACCTTAAAGAATGTGTTACAAAGACCCTAATGCATGTTCAAAGTAAGAAGAGAATGAAGTCACTATCGAGGACAAGTAGAACCTTTGAAGTTGATTATGGTTGCCCACTTTCCCCTAGTGTAAGGCATTCATCTCTGTGTTGCCCTAATATCGGTAGCCCCTGAGTACGGCTGTGTTGCCCTAATATTGGTAGGTTGTATTGAGAATTGGGCTCTAGAGAGACGTAATGCTAGGCTTTGATTAATTTTTTAAGTAGAGATATTGAGAATTAGTGACATCCTGATTCTGGTCGACACCACCTCATCTTGAATGTAAATTGCTATGGATACTTAAAAACACTTAATACTATCCAAACTTCATATCTTGCACAACTTCTAGAATTCTCCTCTGAAAAGATTTCTATTAAGGTGAGAATCTTCATTTTGAAGTTCCTCAAGCACTAGGTAATGCAGGTTGCATGCTACAATATACTGTTCATTTTTTCTTTATGTATATTATTACGGACCTAAGTGCAATTGATCTTATTATTGTACTTAGTTGCAAGTATTACTAATTTGTTTGGCAATTTACGCAAATACCACAAGTTTGGGTTTTGCATCTTTAGTTATCAGCCTTGGAGGCTTGTCCCAGGTAGTTGAATATGATTTGAGAAATAAAGTTTTTAGTTTTTTCTTGTCTATCTTCCTCCTGATGTGTTCAATAAGAGTTTAAGACAGTCATCTAGATATGTCACTTTTGAATGTCGATTAGGACGGAATGATTGTAGCAATCTCCTATTATCAATTGCTTTGGTCTTGTAAAAAAGTGAAGATAGCTAGATCAACAGGATAACTTCTTGCCCTGAAGCCGTGACAAAAAACCACTCTTCGGAGAAACTATCCAAAAACTCTAATGATGGCTGTCTATCCAGATCTAGTAAGTCTCTGATCAACCTTGGTATGATACTAGTTGTTAGGAAAAAGGTGGTTGTTGAACCTATACATGCCATTGATACCACTTGTTCTAGATTTTCCAAGAGAAACAGTTGTAGAACGAATATCTTTTTGGCAGAAATAGTTGTTGTAGAATGAATATCTCTTTGGCAGAAGTAATTGTTGAAACAAGGATAACCGATCCATAAATTGAAACTCATAACTTAAGAAGAATCATATAGGCATAACTTTAATAACAAAGCTGACTAATCACCTAGGAATCACACTTTTGTAGGAGCATTCCAACCTGGGTAGGAGACGGCCAAAGACGGCCTCAATATACAATACTACCGTTAGTATAGTTAGAGCATATTGGGGTGTAAACTGGAGAGAAGAAAACCAATATGCCTAGATACAATTGCTAGCTGGTTGTACTCTCTAATGAAGCAATTTGAATCTTTTGCTTGAGCTGGTCTTCACAGTGGTCACGATATAGATGGTGCTCTATGATAGAATCCAATAAAGAGAAATTAAGAATTTTTAATGTTTATGGAAAAACCAAGTAATGTTAACCCTTTTTTTTTTTGTGCAGCCATTTCAACAAAAACCAGCTGTCTGGAACAATTCCACCGGATTTTTTTAGTCCTGGCATGTCATTGATACATGTGTAAGAATTTGTCAGCATTTCTTTTACTTATCTGACCTTTTCTTTAGTTTTACTGATTAACCTCTCATATGTTCCAGACTTTTCGATTCAAACAAATTCACTGGCAGCATTCCCGATTCAATTGGGCTTGTTACTACACTAGAGGTTCTGTAAGTACACTCTCTGTTTTCGCTATCAAAACCTCCCCCCCCCCCCCCCCCAACCTGTCAACCAGTTCGTGTAACACTGATGACAACGCATTGCAACAGCCGTCTTGACAGAAATCAGTTGAGCGGCGGGGTGCCTTCCACCATTGGCAATCTTTCTAAAGTTACCGAACTGTAAGAAACCATTAAAGCTATCCAATCAGATATTCCTTTTTTACTGTATTCTTTGCAGCAAGTTCAACTTGTCAAAGTGTTACTTTTTCAGGAATTTAGCCAACAACAAGCTTACAGGTGTTTTACCTGATCTATCTGGCATGAGCAGTTTGAACTATGTGTGAGTAATGTGGTGTAAATTGACTAATCTATCTGTTAGATTTAAGAATCGTCTTAAAATTATATCAAAGTATAACAGCTTAGACGTACAGGGATTTAAGCAACAATACGTTCTCTCCATCTGGAGCTCCAAAATGGTTCTCCGATCTGCCTCTCACTACATTGTGAGTAAAAGGAATTCCATTTTATGCTGTTTCTATAAACAAGCTTTTCATTTCTGAATTCTAACCTTGATGCTTCCCATAAAAAATCAGAGTAATTGAATCAGCAGGACTCACAGGACAGATCCCAGCAAGTGTTTTTGGCAACTTCCAATTGCAACAAGTGTAAGCTGTCTATTTTGTGAATGCTAAACTCCCCTTCATTATTGTACTAGCTTATAATTATAAAATTTCTTTTGTACTTCTGACTCTTGCCGACTCCATAATAGGCTTTTGAGAAGAAATCATATCAATGGGACTTTGGATATCAGGGGAACAATCAGCCCACAGCTGCAACGTGTTGATATGCGTGACAATGAGATTATGTATATTACAGAAGGCATTGGAAAACAAATCACCATAATGTAAGTATAGTGGTAACAGTGCTTTCCCTTACTATATTATGCAAATATGTTGTATAATATACATTACCAATTAGAGAAGTGCTCTCGTTTTTCTCTGAACAATATGCAAAAAAAATGTTAAGATGTACTTCATATATAGTCGAACCATTTCAAGTTTCAGTAGATGAAATGCAAACAGTTTTTTAAAGCAAAGCACGATGATTTTTTTGGATAAAAATCCTCCACCAGCAATAAATTTGAGGATTGGAATGTAACTCCTTAGTTAACACTAAGTCATGCCTCCAGTTTTCGACATTACTATTATTATCTTGCAGATTGATTGGAAATCCCATTTGCAAAAATCAAGTCACTGGCAACTACTGTCTCTTACGAGATGAAGCATCAACGCCTTACTCCACCAGCCTTGTAATTTGTCAAGGCACAACGTGCTACCAGGGTCAAAGCCTCAACCCATCTGTTTGTAAATGTGCCTACCCTTACGAAGGAATAATGATATTCAGGGCTCCATCCTTTTCTGACCTATCAAATGCCTCCAGATTTCAAAACCTTGAACAAAGTCTTTGGACAAAGTTGGGGCTTCAACCTGGTTCTGTATTTATTGCAAACCCCTTCTTTAATTCTGACAACTACATCGAGCTACAGGTTAAACTGTTTCCCACTGATACTCTTTACTTCAACCGAACGGAGATTCAGCGTCTTGGGTTTATGTTTAGCAACCAGACGTATAAACCTCCCAAGGAATTTGGGCCTTATGTTTTCCAAGCATTGGAGTATCCATTTATTGGTATGCACGTCTCTAATGATTACTATCTACTATATCCATTTGTGACGCTAATAACTAAAAGAAATAAATTAAATTGTTTCAGATAAAAGCAATCAAAAGAAGACGGTCAACACAGCAGTCATTGCTGGAATAGCAGTTGCTTGTTTTGTCCTTGTTATGATACTTATAGTTGTGGGGTTGTATGCCTTCAAGCAAAAGAAGAAAGCTGACAGAGCAGCTGAACTTAGCAGGCCTTTTGGTAATGTGCCCTAACCCCTGGATCAATTTCTACTTATCTACTGTTTTCAAGGCTGCATGAAATCATATACATACTGAAGGAAATTATATTAAGTGTATCAAGCATGAACACCTACAGATCAAGTAGTGAAGTAGATCTAGAAGCCAAAACAATATCTGAATGGAAATGCAAATACAGCATTTACCTGATTATGAGTGCCAGGACAGTTCTCTCTCTGATGCTATGGATCCTAGTAGCATTTGTTTCTATGATAAATAATTCTTACGAACTGATGTAGATATTTAAGGATCGACATGCTTGTGGAATCTTTTTGGAGTGATGTACCATATTACCAACTTTTGGATGCATAACTGCCAAAATGCTTCTTCAACATCTTTTTTGTTGTTGTTAAGATTAAAGCTTATCACCATATAGCACAAGGCGAAACGCATTGGCTTCATCTGGACTCTAGAGGTGTTCTCCGTAGTGTTACTGGGTTCTTCCTAGTACAAACATTCATAGAAATACCATTGAGGTAGGCGTGCCCATTTGAATTTTACAAAAAACGGCATGCTACCCTTGTTATAGGTCTTATGTTGGCACTTCTATACCATCATAGTCAGAATCTGGTACTTCCTTCTTGAACTGGATTCTCCAAAAATGTGGTCACCACTTGTTTGGGGTCTCTTGGGTTGAAGAAGAACCTTGACTGAGTAGGCTAGAAATTGATTCAGCTAAATGAAAAAATGGTCTGGTTTGTATTGGGTATAGGCGGATGGCATTTGTATCTCTTGTCTTTGTTGCCTAAACCTCCTCGGTATTACTTGTTATGTGATTTTCTGGGTGGAATTCTTGTTCATGTAGTGGGCAGTACTACTTATGTCTTTAGACCAGTCTCACATAGATTGAACACCTCATCATCTCTCATGGGTGAATCATGACTTGTCCCACCATCTTTGTTCCAAGGAATCCATCTTCAAATATCTTGGATTTATCTCTAATTAGGATTGGCACAACCCAAAAGCTACCCTAGTGGAATTCTAGTCAAAGTGGGACATGGACCGAACTCCTACTATCTTAGATATCTCCCCCTTTGGTTACGGAGGTGATATCTTCATCGATCATCTATAGTAGTTTTCGGTCTCCTCCACCTGTAATAGATTTAAAGGGGAATTATAGGTCAATATCCTCACACACAAAATATAGAAGAATCACCTACACATGTGGACTAGGTACACGATATCAATGTGTAGTGCAACAACATAACAACTAATATTTGAACAAGCACAAAAGTTCAATGTGAACAAGCAACCACAATGAACATCAAGATTTATGTGGAAATCCCCTACAATGTGAGGGAAAAACCACGGGATCAAAGCCTGATGAAGAAATCCACTAATCAAGAAGATACAAAGTTTGTCTTATGTTTTGACCCAAAACTTGACGAATACAGAGTAAAAGAAGAGATAGATTTTACCAACTCCATACGTCACCCGCTTGTAGAGAATACCAGGGTAGATAAAGACAAAGTTGGTGAAGAAGTCAGTAGTCGAGAACACGGAGAAGAAACAGGAGCGGCACGACCCTCCTTCCTTTTCTTCTTTGTGGTTTCTTTCTTCTTCCTTTACTTCTTTCTTTCCCTTGAATACACAATAGCGTAAAGGCTGATGGAAAGCGACGACTCTCTCAATCTTGCATCTCTAAACAAAAAGGTCACACGGGGTATTTAACCCATTGACAAGAAGCAACATGATTTTCCTAGTGGGCTGCCCAAATTGGACAGGAAACAGAAAAAGGACCACAGGCCCAACAATCTCCCACTCTAGCCCAAAGGAGAGACTTTTCTCATGACTACTCAGATGTAGTCCAATTCAGCAAGTTCCTTACGAGTAACAAACTTTTTTGTAGGAATTGTCTTCTTCAATATATTAGAAAGTTTGTCATTAGTGTGGACTTTCTTAAGCTTCAATTGGTTATCACTGGTAATTTCACGCAACCAATGACATTTCATATCAATATACGTTTTCCTGGAGTGATAAAATGAATTATTTCTCAAGTCCATGATGTTCTAACTGTCACAGTAAATGACATACTCATCCTATGTCAAACTCAGATCTTGCAAGAAATGATTCATCTAAACTATCTCTTTTCCTACCTTACAAGGTACGATATACTCTACCTCAATAGTAGATAAATCAACACACTTTTGTAATTTAGATTGTCAATTGATAACTCTCCCTACAAAAGTGAATAGAAAACCCGAGGTAGACTTCCTATGATCAAGATCACCTGCCAAATCTGCATCTGTGAAACCTCTAAGAACTGGTGGTGCTCTGCCAAAGCATAAACAATCACCAAATGCACCCCTCAAATATCTGAGAATCCATTTCACTGCATTCTAATGCTCCTTTCCAGAGTCATGTAAAAATATGTTAGTCACACCAACTGTATGTGCAATATCATGCCTAGTACACAACATAGCATATATCAAACTTCCTACTACAGAACAGTAGGGTATGTGAGTTATCTCTTGCTCTTCCTACCTAATAGAAGGAGATTTTTTCATACTCAGTCTTAAGTGATTGTCTAAGGGAGTATCAATTGGTGTCGATCCCTTCATGTTGAATCTGTTAGGTATCCGCTCAACATATCTCTTTTGTGACAGTGAAATTTTATTTGCTTTCTTGTCACACCTGATATCCATGCTAAGAATCATTCTAGCTGGTCTTGAGTCTTTCATATCAAGACACTTAAATAACTTCTTAGAGAGATTGAGAATTATCCATGCATCCTTACTAACAATCAACATATCATCAACATAAAGCAAGAGAATGATGAAACCATCATTTGAAAATATTCTGAAGTAAACAAAATGATCTGCATCCATCCTATGGTAACTTTGTTTTAGTATAAAAGAATCAAACTTTTTATACCGCTGCTTCGGTGTCTATTTCAGCCCTTAGCAATTTTTCTACGACCTCAAACTATGTGTTCTTTGCCTTTCACTACAAATCCTTCAAGTTGTTGCATATAGATTTCTTCCTCTAGCTCACATGGAGGAAGGCTATCTTCACATCAAGCTACTCAGTATCAAGGTCCAAGGTAGCTGTTAAGCCTAAAACAGTGCAGATGGAAGTCATTCTCACCAGTGGAGAAAAAGATCTCATCAAAGTTGATTCCTTATTTTTTCCAAAGACTTTCACATGAGTCTGAATTTTTATCTCAAAGCATTGGCATTCCCATCTTTCTTTAGCTTTCAGACCCACTTATTCTTTAAGACTTTTCTACCTTCAAAAAGCTTGCATAACTCATGTGTATCAATTTTCTTCAATGAGTTCATCTCATCTTGCATAACCCGCAACCACCTATCATTTTCCTAATGAGACCTTTCTTCTTCATAGCTTTCTGGCTCCCCCTCTTCTGTGAACAATGACCATTCTAAATGAGAATATCTAGTGTACACTCTTTTCCCTCTTGTAAACCTCCTCAACTATGGCTCTATCGGATTTTCCTGTTGGATTTTCTCCCCCTACTCGGGAGCCTCCTAGTCATGGACGTCATGTGCATTGGGATCATCCTCTATCATATCATAAGGGATCTCATCATCCTCAATCTGCTCTGCATCAACATTCTACTGGACTAGAGAGGGAATTGGTATATCAATCACAATATCACTTGCAAGTTGCTCATATTTTATCATCACGATATCAAAATACATTTGATCCTCAAAGAAGATCACATCTCTGCATTTGATATTTTTATGTTGCTTTGGGTCCCAAAACTTGTAGCCAAACTACTCATTACCATAACCAAGAAAAACACAAGGAGTAGAACATGTGACATGTCTTGCACCCAAACGCTCTAAGGGGAGAATAAAAATCCGACTTCCTTGTCCACACACACTCTGGAGTATTAGAATCCAAAGAAACTAATGGGGACCTATTAAACAAGTAGCAAGAAGTATTCACAGCCTCTGCCCAAAACTCCTTAGAGATTTTTTGCATTCTTCATCATGCATCTGACTCTCTTTGTAATGGTTCTATTCGTTCTTTTAGTCAAATAATTATGTTGTGGGGTACTATGAACTGTCTTCTCATGCCGAATACCAGATCGTTCGTGATGAGACATGAATTATGTAAAAGTGTACTCACCTTCATTTTCAGAACAAAGACACTATAGCTTTTTACTAGTCTCCCATTCAACCATGGCATAAAATTTCTTAGGTATTACAAACTTGATCCTTCATATGCAAGTAGTAAAACCACACTTTTCTAGATGCATCATCGGTAAATTCCAAATCTTTTTCCACCCAAGGAGTTAGCTTCCGGAGGACCAGAAAAATCAGAGTAAATCTTGTCAAAGACATTAGACTTCTTCTCACATTGAGCGCTAAATTAGAGCCTTTATTGCTTCCCAAGCAAACAACTTTCACAAGAACTAAGAATTGCATTATCACACAGGGGATCAATTCTTTCTTTGCAAGTACTTGTAGTCCTTTCTCACTCATGTGCCCAAGTTATCTATGCCATAAATATGAAAAACTGGAGATTTCCACAACATTGATATTGTTAGTACAAATCATTATATTCATCCTGTACAAGGTGCAAAAAACTTTCCCCTAGTCGCAACTGATTGCCCTTTGGTGACTACAATTTTTAAGTCACCAAAATGATAGTGATAGCCCTGTACGTCCAATCCATAGCTGAAGATGATGTTATAATCAATAGTGGAATATATTTAACATTCTATAGCAAGATGGTATGCCCAACTCTATCTCTATACGTACATCATTTATCTTATGTGTCCTTTCATAGGTTTTACTAGACATATTTGTCTTTTCAAATTTATCAGACTTGTAGGAGCAAAAGAAGTGTTTGTTGGGAATGATGTAATAAAAATTACCAGTGTCTAACACCAACTTAGTATTATCACTGATGTGTAGACAATGTCCCATGAGAACTCCACATGTGAGTGCCTACACAACTTTTATAATAACTCCGGCCATGGTGCTATCATCATTTGTCACTTTTAGCTTTCCTTATGCAATTTCTCTTATGTGTTGTCTGTAAAATTTCTTTAAGCGACCTGGTTTGCTTTAGTGATGACAAGCCATTTTATTTTTGTTGACCTGTTCTTTGACTTCCTTCTATCAACACCCTGGCTGTGACTCTGACTTCTCCCTGTCCTGAGCAACAAGAGCATTTGAAATAGATGTCTCTATTGAGATACTTTGTCTAGTCTCTTCATTTAGTAGGTTCTTGGACCCCAAGTCCAACGTAACTTCCCATATGGAGTAGAGTTGCTAACAAAAATAACTAGAGTCTCTCAACTTTCAGGTAAAAATCAAGAAGTAGAAACGACTGTAACCCATCATCAAGTGACAAACTCATTGTGGATAACTGTTTCACCGTGAAATCAACTAAGTGCACATAAATGTTTCCGCATTCCTTGAATATAAGGTTCACAAGATTCTTAATGAGAAATGCTTTGTTCCCAGCTATCTTTCACACATACAATGACTCAACCTTCCAAAGAGAGTAGGCACTAGTCTAGTTGGCGATGTGATGGAAGACTGACTCATCAATCCAACAACAAATGAATCCCATACATTTCCTATTTATCTTTTTCTAGTCGTCATCTTTTGTGTCAGCGTGTTTGCTTGTATCTCTCTGATTTAGTTCATATAAATCACTACAGTAAATAAGATCCTTCATCTTAATCTTCCACGTCAGTCAGTTAGATATCGTCAATTTCAGCATGTTGTTTATGCTCTCCATCTAGTCCACGTAACTCAACACTACTTTGATACCACTTAAAGGGGAATTGTAGGTTAAGATGTGTGTATCCTCACACAAAAAATGTACCGGAGGTAGAAACACTTATACGTGTAGACTAGGTACACGATATCAATATATGTAGCGCAACAAGGTTACGAGCAATCTCCAGACAAGCATAGAAATATCAATGTGAACAAGCAACCACAAAGAACACTAAGATTTATGTGGAAAACTCCCACAATGTGTGAGGAAAAAACCACAAGGTCAAAGTCCGACGGAGAAATCAATTCATTAAGAAGATACTGAGTTTGTCTCAAATTTTGACCCAATACTTGAGGAATATCGAATAAAAGAAGAGATATAGATTTTACTAACTCGGTACGTCACACACCAGAAGTCCTCCCGACAGAGACTACCCGGGTAGAAAAAACAATGTCAGTAGAGAAGTCAGTAATAGAGAACACGGAGTGGCACAGACCTCCTTCCTTTTCTTCTTCCTTCTTTCTTTCTTCTTCCTTTACTTCTTCTTTTCTTCCCGTTGAGAACATAGTAGCCTTAAGGCTAATAGAAAGAGGTCGAGGGTCTCTCAATTTTTCCGCTCTTTGGAACAAAAGGGTCACACATGGTATTTTAACCCGATGACAAACATGAATAGTATTGCGCTAGTGGACTGCCCAGATTGGGCTGGAAACAGAATAAGGGACAAAGGCCCAACAAGATTTCTATTGTTGATAATTCTCCTCAAGCATGTCGGCAGGTTGTCTTTGTCATCTATCTTCGTGAAGCCCACATCAACTTCATCGTTAATAGAAAAGTATGAAGAAGAATTTTTGTGCCACAATTGCTCTCTCTATGTTTGCAACTAGAACATTCCTGGCTTCTTCTAATCAATCAACCAAGTCGTCTTGGACAACATACATTTATATAGCAAGGTTGTAACGCCCGAGCCCACTGCCCAAGGCTCTAGTAGAGTTTTAGGAATGATGACTGGCCCCACAGACCACCACTAGCCTTAACAAGGCGCTTTTTCCTCACTCACGCGCAAGCCAGGATCAACTTCCCGATTGGTCACCCATCCTAGTACTACTCCAATGCGAGCACGCTTAACTATGGAGTTCTTTAGAGATGGGCTCCCTGAAAAGGAGGTGCACCTTGGTGATATGGGTAGTCCAATCATTCCTTTTAAGAGTGTTTTATCCGAGGCCTCAAATCCTAGGATGTTACAATCTCCCCCACTTAGACTCTTGACGTCCTCGTCAATGCTCAACTATAAGGCCTCATAATCTCTTCCACATTTCAGTGCAGACCCACAATGGCCCATGGACACCCAGCTCCCGATCACGGAATACCAGCACAAGGGTGGCTACGTCAACCATGAACAACCCTTTCCTACATGCCTGGACCACACGACTCAAGACTGGCATGCCATGTCCATGTGGGCCCCACCTACTGGAGGGGAATTGGCTCTGATACCATTTGTAACGCCCGAGCCCACTGCACAAGGCTCTAGTAGGGTTTTAGGAATGATGACTGGCCCCACAGACCACCACTAGCCTTAACAAGGCGCTTTTTCCTCACTCACGCACAAGCTAGGATCAACTTCCCGACTGGTCACCCATCTTAGTACTACTCCAAGTCGAGCACGCTTAACTATGGAGTTCTTTAGAGATGGGCTCCCTGAAAAGGAGGTGCACCTTGGTGATATGGGTAGTCCAATCATTCCTTTTAAGAGTGTTTTATCTGAGGCCTCAAATCCTGGGATGTTACAAAGGTTCTAAAACCCTCCGATGAAGATCCCCCTATCTTGATACTTATGAGAAAGTGTTAGGTCCTCCACTCTGGATGTGACCACTACACATCCACCCACCCACCCTTTTCCTCACATGCATGTTGTCCTAAGGAAGTTTCTAGAGAAACACTTTGTCTAGTCATTAATAACCTTTTCTGACTAGAAGTCGTATGACCATATCTTGCTCACAAAGATCCACCCTTTAGCAACTGTCAACTATCTTAAAGAGAAAATCCTACATCTTAGACAAAGTGATCCCAGAATTTGATCCACGTTCTGCTTAAGTTTGTCCCTCACGAGTATTGTCTTGTTAACTCTATTAGAGTGAAGAGGTCCTCCTTGCACCACCATGGTATGGAATGTGTATCCTAAAATGGGCATGCTCTTGTCATAGTTCAGGAAAGTGGTATGAAGTGTACGGGCAGAGAGGGTACGACATAGAGTATATGCAGTATGCGGGATTATACACGGGAGTTATGCGGTTATGGATTTTTCACTAAACTAGTTATATGTAGTCATCAAATGATATATTGAGCTCATAAATAAAAATACAAAATACATGTTGCTCACTTATATATATTTACATATAAACATATTAGTATGCATGTATTATATGCTTATATATGTATGCATGTCTATATACATAATGTGTTTGTAATATATGTACAAATAAAAATCTATGTATATAAATGTACTAATGTGTAGAGCATGTGTATAAATGTGAATAAATCAAATTGTATACATACATCAACAAATATGTGTTTGTATATGTAGGTATATTATACATGTATGTATACATATGAATATCTCAAAAGCTACTCATACAAATGTAAAAATGTGCGGAAATTGTTATATATATTACAATGCATACATATAAATAACTGATTATTTATTTAAATTTTAACATATAATGAAATGTGTGTGTATGTATGCATGTATGTATGTAATGTGTGGACACAAGTTTTGGTCTTTTCAAAAAGGAGAGTTTAATCGGCCGCCTAATCTGCCAAGTGGGTGTATATGCGGCCCATGACCACTTAGGAGACTGATTAGCAATATGCGGCACGATATGGTGACTTAATAGGCATAAGCGGGAGTATATGCGGCCGTGCGAACCGATTTTCCAAACAGTGGCTCTTGTCACTTGGGAAAGTCATTGCTTTTGAAGATAGATGAAAAAGGACGCATACATGGTTATCACCGTCCACACCACCTATCCATGTAAACACGCCAAGAGGGTTGTGTCATTTACTGCTGCAACTAGTTTATCGCTAGAGAATCATCCCTTCTTCTAGAACCCTTTCAAGTGAACCTCAATCTTGCTCCTCAAACTATTTATAGAACCCCTGTCAAATTTTTCCTTGTCACCGTCGATGGGATCTGCTACATCCTTACAATGCAAGATGTCCTTGGGGAAGTCATTGCCTTTGAAGATAGATGAAAAAGAACAAAGATGAAAAAGAACGAATACATGATTATTATTGTCCATCCTGTCTATCCATTTAAACACACCAAAATGGTTGTGTAGTGCTTCTCCAACTAGTTGATCCCTAGAGAATCCTCCCTTCTTCTAGAATCCTTTAAAGTGCACCTCAATATTGCTCCTCAAACTATTTCCAAAGCCCCTGTAAAAAATTTCCTTGTCACCCCTGGTTGGATCTTCTACGTCCTTACAATGCAAGATGTCCTATAAATTTGGCTTTGAAATGTATATTATCACTTTTCCTTCAGAAAGAGAACTGGATATGCTACCTGATGCAAGTCGTAAAGGCGGATTTGCATAAAAAGCAAATCTGGATCCAAAACAAACCCGATTACAGCTTATCTGGCTCAAGTTGGGTTTTTATTTAGTTATTTGTGTACTTACAAATTTTATGTATTTTTTATTATGAATTTCCTTCAATTAAGAATTTAGTTTCCTATTTTATTTACTTGTAAGTCCAGTCATCGAGTATTATAAAAGCCAGCCTTGGGGCTTGTGTCCAAGCATTCAAATATGAATTGAATTTTTAGTTTGTTTGTTGCAAAATTATCTCCCTTTATTCTTCTTCTCTATAGCATGCCTACATCAAGTGGTGTCAAAGCCAAACCCTAAATCTATTAGGATACGCTCCCTCTCTCCCCCTCCCCTCCCGTTCTCTTTCACATTGTTCACAACGAACAATGCATCTTTTGCGTCGTAGCACACTGCTAACAGCCAGCCAACGGAGTCAGAACAACTGTTTTACCCCACATCAAGGACGCAAGGCACCATCCATTGTTACAGGGCCGCCAACCCCCTACAACAGCTGTCAATCCTAGCGCCCTCCATCAAATCAAACATCAGGAGGACCGTAAAATCTCATGTCCCCCACCTGACTTCAACAAATTCCTCACCTAACAACCCCTTCCGCTCTGTGCAGCGACAAGCACCATCAGACGAGGCAGTTGTAGTAGCTCCACTAGACTGCTAGTAAGTAGCCCCAAAATATTATGGGGCCCCTTGCCCCTGAACCCCCAAGCAAGGGCCCACTGGCCCCTACCACCCACAACCAACTCACTAGGATAGTTGGATCCATGGGTTGAGGCACACACATCAACCTTCCTCACAAGGCATCACTTCCCTCATCAAATTCAAGAAAGTTTTCTTCATCCAAATAATCATGGTGACTATATACAAGTCAATGAAAAAGTGGACATGATTAATACTACTCTGGAGGATATTCACCATCAACTGGACAACCTGATGCAATGACAAGATGATATAAGTCAACATTAACATCAACTGGATACCTTGATGTAACGAAAAGATGATATAATTCAACATCAAGGCCGTCACTATGAAGCTTTTGAAATTCTTGTTTGTCGTGTCATGACGTTAGAGCAACGCTTACATACACTGGAGATGATCCGCTACAACAATGGTCGTAATCACACCCCTCAACCAATATAGGTAGAGCGAATTATAAAATGAAGTCATCAAACTTTGTTGTAGAGCATGATGCCAAGATTGTGCTTGACTGGTTGCATTGCGCCCATAGTATTTCCAACTATACAGAGCCTTTGGTGAAGCCTCCAAAGTCTTGATTGTCAACTCCAAGTTCTGAGGAGCTGCATTACCATGGTGGGACCAACATCAAGTTGAGCTCGTTGACACTTGGATTGCACTACGCCCCTTGATCGTGCAACAATTCCTACCTTCAGACTATAAACAAGCTTATTTGGCGTGTCAAGAGTTAAAACAGGGTGACGACACTGTTGCAAACTACGCTAGAAAATCCCATGAATTTTGTAACCATTCTGAAGTTAGGATGGATGATATTGTCGCTATTTCTAATTTTCATAGGTGACTTTGTGATGATATAGATGATTGCCTAGCTATTTTCTGTTTTACTTCTCTTGACGATACCATCCAAAGTGCAGAACGGATCGAAGAGGAGATCGTCGATGACCCCAAATGTTGGCAACCAGTTTGAAACCATGTCATGGTGTGACCACTACCACAACACTTGCTACTAAAGGTGAATCCTCCAAACTAGTCGTCTCCAAGCCCATCCAGTGTTTTTCTTGCCACATTTATGGGCATCGCTCCAACCAGTGTCTGCATCGTGTGATGACTACATGCACAAAGACGGATGATGACGTTGAGTATGAAGATGTGGTTCCGACTTGAGATGTGACGATGAAGTAGATGAAGAAACACCAGTTGATCCCACTCTGCAAAATCGGGTCACTATGGCTATACAAAGTTCACCTTATGACTGATATACCTCATTGTTTTATACAGTTGTGGAGGTTCGCGGTCGCATGTGCGTTATGACAGTTGATGAAGGATTTTCAACCAATGTGGTTTCTTCTTCTGTTGTTTGGAAGTTGGGATTACAGTTGGAGCCCCACCCGAAGCCATACCACATATGGTGGATTGACATGACTTCTCATAATGTGGCCCAGCGTTGTAGTATTCCATTTTCATTTCACAGTGTCTACAAAGATAATGTCTATGTGATGTACTCAATATGACCCGTGCCCATATTCTGCTTGGTTGTCCATGGCAATATCACCATCGTGTAAAACCTAATGGATTCTACAACACATACTCCTTCAGATCTAGAAACACTTGACAGCTTTTCAGATGGACATCTATCACTCCAATCAATTAGGTCGTGTTCTTCGAGAGATGCCTCCAGTCAGCTCATGGCTAGGAGTCATTGGTCCTACCCCTGCTTCAGCAATGGTTCGCACATCTAAAGGGAGAAGATTGATGCAAGTCGTAAAGGCAGATTTGCATAGAAAGCAAGTCCGGATCCAAGACAAACCCGATTAAAGCTTATTGGGCTCAAGTTGGGCTTTTATTTAGTTATTTGTTTACTTAGGAACTTTATGTTTTATTTAATTCCAAATTTCCTTAAATTAAGATTTTAGTTTCTAATTTTATTTGCTCGCAAGTCATCAAGTCTTATAAAAGCCAGCATTGGGGCTTGTGTCTAGGCAGTTGGATATGAATTGAAATTTCGTTTGCTTGTTGTAAATTTATCTCCCTTTATTCTTCTTCTACGTAGCACGCCTACATCACTACCACTATTGAAATTTTTAGTAGGTGAAATGTTGATGATCCAAACAATGACAGTGGTCCAATCTTGAATAACTCGATCATATACATAAAGATGCAAATTTGAATGTCAAAAACTCTCTCTCAACACAAGAAGAGAGAAACCATTGGGTAATATTCGAAAACAAGCACACGTGATATAAAGTCACAACTAGAATTTGCTTACCCCTAAATCCAAATTGCCACCGGCCCCGAAGAGAAAAAAGAAGACAAAATCAATTGAATGGCACCCATTATTCACAATTTGATTTTTTTTCTCCTCACAACCACCACTGGTGGTGTGTGTATCAAATGCATATCTGTGTGCTTGCTTGTTGCCACTGTTCCTGTTAAGGAAGCACATACAAATTTCTAGACATAGATACAAATACGATAATTTTCTAAAATGGATGTTACATTGACACTGAATAGGAGGATTTTTTTTATTGTGTAATGTATGTAAGTATGTATGTATAAAAATCATTTCATAAAATATCTAGATATTACATATTTATGTGTGTATAAAAATCATTTCATAAAATATCTCGTATTACATATTTATGTATGTATAATTGTAGATGACATGCATGTGTCTGTGTCTATCTAGTAGTAACAATATAAAATACACAACTAAACATGTTGCATTAATTGTCAGTAAAGAGAGTAGATTTTCAAAATAATATAAATGATTTTTTATGAACGAATTAATCAATTTATTAGACCACACTATGATTCACAATACTTGAATTATCTTTCATTTTACATATTTGATTGATATTTAGGATATACTGATTGCAATTTTGATTAGATCTCAGTTTTATGATGCATTTCTCAATGACAAAACATAAAAATAATGATTTCTTATTGAGAACTTACATCATGGAACAAGCTACTGCAGCGACAGATGCTAGACTGACCTGTTGGGGAGTGTCCAACACGTATCTGGGCTGTAAAAAATGACTAAAATGGGGGAATCAACAATGTTTTCAGACCCGACCCAGAAGTCGACCCGACAAAGCTTCTGGGTCATGGGTCTCTGGTTCAACCGTCAGGTCGACCCAGTTGACCCGGTGATGTTAGCATTACGCCATATACATAATATTACTATATGCATACATGTATAAACATGTATGTTACAATAGTATGTAATATATATAATTATATAAGTGTGTATATATATGCACATAATCTACTGTATGAAACCATGATATTATGAATTATGAAACATTAAACATACAAAAACAAGTATCTATTCATAACAAAGCAAATAAATAGTCATATAATACTTGAAACAAGTGATAAGATAATAAGTAAATATATCAGTGTATGGATTAGTTGGGGCTGCATGAAAGGACATCAAACCAGACAAATGGTCATTTTGGGAAGAAAAATAAAACAAATAAAATCCGGTTGGGTCTTTGACCCGAGGGCCGGGTCACCGGGTTGGCGGTTGAACCGCCCGGGTCATCAAGTCAGCTCTGGGTCTTGACCAAAATCAGGTTTTAAGCCCACCCGACCCGGAAAACTTGCCGGGTGAAGGTTCAACCGGTTCAACCGGCCGAGTCAGGCCGGTTTTCAAAACTATAGGAATCAACTGGCATGTGTCCAAAACATCTCATGTAGTGTCTATTTCCGAAATGTGTCCAATGCAGATATAAGATCTGTATATAAGCTATATTTCTCTGGAATATTCTTATCATACAACATGATTTAGAATGCAGTAATCATTATCCGTGCTATTGTATTCAAGTATTACATATCTGCCATGCAATATGTGTATGAGATGGTATTTAGCTTATTGATTTTAATAAGAATGAGTACAAGTATTTTCGAGTAGTCAGCTTTATGGTCGTTTATATGTCAGCATCATGGGCTCCAAGTGGTAGAGAGACCGGTGGTGGTGCGCCCCAACTTAAGGGAGCAAGATGGTTTTCGTTCGATGATGTGAAGAAATCTACAAACAATTTCTCTGATGGCAATGAGATAGGATCTGGTGGCTACGGCAAGGTATACAATTTTATACAGTTCAAATTTATCTCGTGGAGACAACAAGACCTCCTTTGGCTTTCTGGTTGTCGGATATCAGCTTCTGTTTTTGTTTAAGGTCTACCGAGGAACACTTCCTACCGGTCAACTTGTGGCTATCAAGAGGGCTACACAAGGATCTATACAAGGCGGTGTAGAGTTCAAGACTGAGGTAGAGTTGTTGTCCAGAGTGCACCATAAGAATCTGGTCGCCCTTGTTGGTTTCTGTTTCGAGCAAGGAGAACAGATGCTGGTTTATGAATACATACCTAACGGAACCCTAAGAGAAAACCTAGTTGGTGAGCCCGTTTGTAATTTATTGGACAGCGCTATAATATCTTCTGGTTAGTGTTATTTCTAATTCTTGCTTGTCACTAAATCAGGGAAAACTGGCATAATCCTTGATTGGAAGAAACGGTTGAGGATAGCACTGGGCTCGGCTAGAGGATTGGCTTACCTTCATGAACTTGCGGATCCTCCTATAATTCACAGAGATGTCAAGTCCAGCAACATTCTTTTGGACGAGAGCTTAAATGCTAAGGTTGCAGATTTTGGTCTGTCAAAACTAATATCAGACTGTGAGAAAGGCCATGTTTCTACTCAAGTGAAGGGCACCATGGTATGCCTTTTTCTCTTTGCAGTATTATATTAAATAAGATTGAATATTTGTGCGATGATAGTAGAGGATGAAATCTTCCTCGCTCGCATTCTACCATGTGCAATAAAAAAATCGTCTATTCTGTCTCCATTGTTATCCTAACTCTTGATGTTGACTTCTTAGAAACTAATCCTACTGCCACATGTTTCTGTCTCAGGGTTACTTGGATCCCGAATATTACATGACACAGCAACTGACAGACAAGAGTGACGTTTACAGCCTCGGTGTAGTTCTTCTGGAACTTCTCACAGCAAAGCTGCCGATAGAAAAAGGCAAATACATCGTCCGAGAAATCAAAAGTGCGTTGCGGACAGATGATGAAGAACGTTTCGGCCTAAGTGAATTCATGGATCCTGTTCTCCGCGACAGTCCCACTCTCATGGGACTTGGCCATTTTATAGATGTGGCATTGAAATGTGTGGACGACTCAGCTCCCAATCGCCCAACAATGAGCGACGTGGTAAAAGAGCTGGAGGTTATATTACAGCATGATGGATCCAACCCATCTTCGGCCTCCTCATCAGCTACAAGATTTGGACTCGGAAAGGGTCCTCGTGACCACCCATACAATGAACCACTGCCAAAAACGGAAAGTTATGAATATGGGAGTGGCGCCTTCGACTCCAGCAGTGGCTTCGTAATTCCAGCAACATTGCAGCCCAAATAAAGAGAATTGTTCAA
This sequence comes from Alisma plantago-aquatica, assembly GCA_963693085.1. NCBI lineage: Eukaryota > Viridiplantae > Streptophyta > Magnoliopsida > Alismatales > Alismataceae > Alisma > Alisma plantago-aquatica. The sequence goes on from OY856410.1 coordinate 255,358,878, forward strand.
CCAAGTGGTTTGTAAATCTGGAAACATAGTTGTTCAAAAATCATCGTCTGTCTTATGATTCTACGCGAAGCAAAATGGCAATTTGGTGTATATGCTTGTTGCTTTTCTTGGTAAATTCATAGTTCACTAGAACTTTGTATAGCTTACTATTTTCTCTTCAGTTTACATTTTGGCTTCCTATGATAATTTTTTGTTTTTATGCACACCACATGATGCAAATATGCACGCTATTTGCTTTTTACATCTTGTCTAATCGAGAATCATACGATAAGGCATTGCTATTTGCACAGTCCACTTTGGATCTTCTTGATCAAGATATGGACGTGTAAGTCAAAGGTGCAGACATTGATCATTATTACGTGCAATTGAATTCATACAGATTTATGTAAATCAGTTAGAAGTTTTTCCGAGAATATGTATCTCATCGGAGATATTTTCTTATATCTCCAACGGGTTCTCTATGTTTATTTGGTAATGAGTGTGTTGGATGTTACAAATATGATTAGTTAATAGGTTCATGGGCCTAATTGTCTTTGCTTATTAAGGTTATGTGTGTTTTCTTGTACACCTCATTCGTCTATTCGTAAGAAATACAATACGCATTTTATTTTTGTCATTGTATCGGAACATGATTCTAACCTTAGAGAGAAAATGAGAGACCCTTTGATCTGTGGACGAATGTTGTCTTTTCTTGACTTGATCACCGGACATGCATTAGGTCAATTGTTGTGGTTGTCACCTCTGTTCTTCGTCCATAAAAATTGTCATGGTCGACGCTTTGTCATCCCGGCCATCTCCAAAATCTTCTTCTATATTCTAATTCATCGTCATCCAGACTATCCCCCGGGCCCTACCTAACTCCAACATCTTCATCAACTGCCTCCATTTGTCTTCCTATGATACTTACCATCTAGTTCGTTGCCGCTTGAACCCATGAGTTGCAGCAAGGAGCCATCCTCTGCTATTTACCTGCCTTGTGGTTGCCACTCTCACAACCATTGTTGCCACAAGATCCTCTCTATAGCTTCTAGGGGCTTCTCATCAAAGAGAGTCTGCTTCTTGTTGCTACACCATCATAGGGGGCGAGGCTTCTCATGATGGCATCATCCCTCCTAGGGGCTTCTGCTTTTGTCTAACCCAACTCTATGATGTTGAGTCATTGTCGGGCTAGCTCTCCGCCTAGGCGTTGTTGCTAGCCGGTAAGACCAGTAGCAAGGCCGCCAGAAGACAACCAAACAGACGCCAACGACTATAGACAACATATGCACATCAGTTTTCGATAGTCGTAGTGTTAGCTATGGTTCACTCCATACCACCGCCTATAGGTTGCAACCCTTGCTAGTCGGGCACGCAAAGCCGCAACCTACTAATGTTTTCAGGAATCACCTTTGAGTCACGAGCAAAATCTAAAGCACCACAAAACTGCTCATCCCTCCATAAATCCCTACGTCTATCTCATTTTCACATATTTATGCTTGATCTCCCGCTGGAAAAAAATTAGACCTTCTTATGATGACCATCTACTGAGGATTTACTTCTACTTTCAACAGCTATAACGACTCTCTCTTGACCATTTTATTTCCCTTTATCACCCTCATTTGTGCATCCCTTCCAATGTGAAGGGAAGTATTGTGTCTTTTCCACACCAATTACTCATTCACTTTGTAATTGGTGTCCATGAGAAAATAGAAGAGAGAGAGAATATAAGGAGGAAGAGAGAGAAAAAGTATGAAGATGCAGTATAAGAGAGATTATATGTATTAGTCTAGGCTATTATGTTCTTCGTGGAGCTTTTTATTATTATGCAAATCCATCTTCTGACGTCTTTATGGCACCTGATTCCCACTAAGCATTGCGCTTCTAGTGCATTGGTGATGTATCTCTTTCTATATGACATGATGCTTCTTTGTGTTTGTGTCGCGGTATGCATGTGAGTTGTTTATCTACACTTATTCTAATTACCCACCACTTTAGTGCAATATCAAAGGATCTCAGCTACAACATTGTTACATGTCATGATAAAACTGAAAACACATATTCCAGTCTCTTGTTCCCTCTAGTGTTCGTGTTGTGATGATCTTGTTGCATTGTCAAGAGATGAATGTTTTCTTTTCCACATCAAATTTATCAAAAGCGCATTAATATCTAGCATTTAAATGCTACATCTGCAAGATTGATATTCAACCACGTTTTGTCTTTTCCGATCTACTTTATTCATGTTGCTTATGTTGTTTCTCAAGTGTTGAGGTGGTGCAACTTATGATGATCTACTTGGGTTTTCCTTGATAGCATTTTCATTCCTATCAATACCCCAAGATTCATGATCTCCATATTTAGAGATCTGGCATGACAATTGTCATCACCTCATTGTGTATGTGGTCTTCTATACTTTGGTCCAGTTGGCTACATTTCCACAAAAATTTGAAGATACCTCTATTACTTCATTGTAGGATGTCTTGATTGTGCGTATTCCAATCACACATTCCTTTCCGATGAAGATGGCATAGTCATGGTGATTTCATCATCTGCTCTAGATTAATGGTGGTGAGTTATGTGTAGTGCTCGGATTCCATCTACTAGATGTTACTCACTCCATATACTTCACAATACCTTTTTTCAAAACTGATATACATATAGCCTGCAAAACCAAACTTCAAAGTAGGTGTCATCATATTTTCTTTTATTTGTCGGACAGTTAAGTTTATGGGGGAGTGGAAATTCCTACATAGGAAGTGACATTTTCACTTCTTATTTATCTATTGTCTGCTTGAGTCTTGTATGTATAAGCTAGATATGTCTTTCACACATATTCCATTGGGGGGTATTAGATATTAAAAATACTATTTGCTAATAGGTTTTTGGGCCTAATTGTACTTATCCATTAGGGTTATGTCCACTTCTTTGTACATGCCTCCTCTCCTATATATAGGAACAGAGTCTACCATCTATTGATAAGAAATGTAACACATATCTTATTTTCCACAAGCCACATTGGTGTTTTTATTATCAAAACTAGGAACTGAAAATAATCCAAACAACTCATGAATGTTTACTTAGAACGGTTATTCTTCTCAAGCAAGAAGAAAGAGGCGAGCTGCTACGCGTATATCCCTTCCCGACGGCTCATACATAACAGACCCGACAGCCATGGTGATGGCCGCAGCTGATGCTTTATGAGTTTTTTATGTTGATAGCACGAACTATTCGAATTAAGACCTCCACTCATTAGTCCATCCTTTATCGGTCGTCATCTCTGGGGATGATAATTTTATGCTGACATCGGTCCCTACGGCTGAAGAGATTTGGAAGACTATTAAGGAAATGAATGTTGACTCCGCCCCGAGATAGGGATGGTTTTACTCTCAACTTCTATAAGGCGGCCTGGGATACCATTAAAGATGACTTTGTGTCACTTGCAGAGGTGTTCTTCAAAGGTCAACAACCGCAACCTTTACTGTTATAGAATTGTGTTGATTCCTAAAAAGGAATCCCCTTCTTCTCCTTTATTGGATTTTAGACCGATCTCTATTGAGAACGTGTCCTTGCGCATATTGGCTAGAATTATGAGCAATAGGATGATATCTTTGATGTCGGCCATCATTTCCTCACCTCAAGGTACTTTTATTAGAGATAAAGACATCACTCACCATATTAGACTGGTGAAAGAGCTTGTTCATGATATCAAGCAAGGTGCAGATTACCCCAATGTTCTGGTTAAAATAGACATGTCGAAAGCATACAACTGAGTTAATTGGGAGGCACTGAGAACCATTCTCCTGGCTTTTGGCTTTCTTCCTGAGACAGTTCAGCTCCTTTTGAATTTCTTTTGCTCAACTTGGGCAACAGTTAGTTTGGGTGATCACTCGGCCAGTTTCTTCCCGATAAAGAGAGGTTTGAAACAAGGAAATGTGTTGTCTCCTTTTCTATTCATCATCTTTGAAGAGATTCTCTGCATAAGGATTTTGTCTTTGGCATCCTCATCGCCAATCTTGTGTTTTTGTACACGGGGATCTGGTGTTGCTCCTCCCATTCTTCTATATGTGGATGATTTTGTGCTCTTCTTTAATGTGGATCTGATGTCGCTCACTCATGTGAAAGAAGCGATCGGATGTTATGAAAAGGCCACTAGACAATATATCAACCCCTCAAAATTGGTATGCATCGTTGGTAGCACTGATGCACGGATTTCTAAGGGAATTGTTGATTCTCTGGAACTTGCAGCTCTGACTGACTCTATTTGGTATCTGGGTATCCCGATTTCAATTGGTAGAACAAGGATTAGTGATTTTGATTTCTTGCTGGATAAGGTCAACGTCAAGGTAGCTGCTTGGAAGGCGAAATTGTTATCCTTCACTGGATGCCAGTTGCTGATACTGCATGTGCTCTCTTTGATTACTATGCACACCGCTGCGGCGGTGGGGATCCCTGCTAGTGTTGCAAAGAGAATGGAAGCTTTATTTTCTATATTCTTATGGGCAGATAGGGATAATCATGCGAGGAGAGCTTGGTTGCGGTGGCAACATGTAGTCGTTCTAATTGAATAAGTGGGTCTTGGCTTCATGACTATCTAGTTGGTTAACCAAGCCTTTGTGGCAAAGGCATGCTGGGAGACAATAGCTGGTGATTCTTTATGGGTTTCTTTCTGCAAACATAAATATTCGTCCTGAAATAGGAATCAATCGGGCTTATATCCTCTGGGCCTGAAGCTTAGCTTCACCGCCTCACCCTTATGGAAATAGATTTGAAAGATCTTCACTAAAGTTTATCCGCGATTCAGATGGATTGTTGGGAAAGGTGATATCCCCTTTTAGGATTTGGTATGGTTTGATAATAGCTTGATAGACAATGCCATTTATCACACTGATCATGCACTTGACTTCCGTGTGAGGGACTTTTGGATCCCATGATAGGGATGGGATTGGAGAAGCCTCTCAGACATTGTTGATATGGATGGAATCCAAAAGATTACTATGTTCTCCCTTCGATCTGTCAAACGCCTTCGGTCTAGGGAAATCCTAGGTGTGGAGAATAAGCTGGGAGGCATTTGGAAGCTGGATGCCCCAAAAGCGAGTGCAACATTTTAGATGTTTTGCAGAGGAGCTATGCCCACTGATGAAAACATTATGAGATGCCACATTCAACTCACTTCGATCTATCACTGTTGTGATGAACCGAATATGGAGGACACTAACCACCTACTTTTTGACAATCAAGTTGCATCTGATTTGTGGAGGAGGTATGAAAGAGTTTCAGGCACAAGTGCTCCCGTGGATTTACATGTGCTTCTTGATGTTTGTTCCGTCGGGGGGTTGACCTCGGCTAGGGTATGGGTTATGAGCAGACTCGCGCTCCTAATTTCTTGGCAGGTTTGGAAGTTTCACTGTAGGGCAAAGTATGAAGGTAGAAAAATGCATAAAGATAGTATATGGGGCGATATCAGTTTCACTATTAATCGGATGATGAGGGGAAAATCTTTCACTAGAATTGAGGATCAGGAGTTCTATATCAATCTTCAGGACCTCCACATTCATGATCTGTCTACCAAAGTGAAACAGATTTAGATCACTAGATGGTCCCCTCCAGACGTAGATAACCTAAAGTTGAATGTAACGATTGGAAGGACTAAGGATCCAAATGGAAGGCTTCGTAGATGGGTGGCAGGTATTCTTAGAGATAGTCGAGCATCTATTCGCTTAGCTTTCTGGGTTTGGCTGAGAACCACGGACTATGTCCAGGCCTACACTCATGTCTGTGTAGTCACTATGTTGATAGAGATTGAACATCATTTGAGGTTTTATGTCATGGAGATTGATTGTTGTAGAACTTATGACATCCTATGGAGGTCCTCACAAGAACCCTGGCGCTCTACCTCATGTGTGAGAAACTTGTAGAAGCAGTTGAATGAAGATGCCATTATAGGGAGTGTAGTTCCTAAGATTGTGAATTTTGTCCCGCAGGCCTTGGGTGCATGGGGTACACAATTGCATTCCACCTTTACTACTACTGATGTGAGAAACCTTCCCCTAAAGGTTAAGGGATTGGCGATCCTTGATAGGCATTCCATACCATATATTTATACTTTGTATTAGGGTGATGCTCTTTAAGATGGTTTGCCATAGGGTGTCTGCTAGGTCATGGTAGTTTTGTTTATGGGATGAACCATGTGTTATGAGTGGCAGATGTAATCTTTTGCAGTATTAGCCCATACGAGGAGAGTGGGATGAATAAGAGTGTCTCCTAGCTTGTTAAAAAAAAGTGTACACAGTTTAAAAACAAAGTTGCACAAGAAATGTTCCAACTAGATTGGACATCATTCAGGAAACTAGAGTGAGAAATCAAAAAAATTCTAAATCTAAAAGGGGGTTTGATCCTTTTCATGAAAAAGAAATGAAGTTTCAAGGAATGATTATACATCACAATGGTAGAACATGCCTCAACCCAAGAATTATCATAAGTAGTAAAAAGAACCAATATTACATAAGATCTTATCAGTATTAATGAAGGTATTGATTCCAATTTTACTTCTATTGAACCAAGTGAAGAAAGGGGCCTTCGTGGGTGTATCCAAAACACCAGTAACTTCAAGAGAAGAGTTGAAGTCATTCATACTTGACTTAGTGGGTGCCCAATCTTTTCATTATTGAAATGAATTGTGTGAAATCCCTACTATAGATAAGGTGGGTTAATAGTAGTAGAGAACAAGTTCATTATACTCCAGAGAGAGCTTTGATCACTCTCCATGTTAGATCCATAGACATCTGAGAAGAAAATCTCATTATGAGGAAGTCCAAGGGCATAGTGAATAACTTGTTCCCTAATACAACAATAGATACCTTTAATCAAAGGATTCTTACATGTGATGATAATTCTAACATATGAATAAAATTGCTTATTTGAATAAAAGAAACACCTCTCTAAGTGGAGTTGACAATAGAGTCCAAATCTTTAGTATTAACTCTATATTCTAGAATGACAAGTATGCCAGCCTTGTTCCCAACAACATTCTTAATAAAAGGAATTTGATTACTAGCTCCCCTCACATTCCAAGACATGATCATGAAGTGTTTATCTATTTGGGAACTTTGGATCGGTCCTCTGAACCATGCTAGTGGGTTGAGACACCTCTTTATCTTCTAGAGAATCTAAGATAAAAAATTATTGGGAAATGCATCAAAAGATCTTGTCCCAACTTTTGTACTTTTGCTATAAAATTTTGGGGAGATCTAATTTTTTTCATAAATTGACAGTCATCTTTAGGCCTAAAACGTTGAAAGGTTTCCAAATCTATAGAAATAAATAGTGGTGAAGCAATAGAAATTACTGACTCTTCCTCAATAGGAAAAGACCAGTAGTTTCTCTAGTGTTACTGCTGACATTTTGCACAAGAGCATTAGGAATCCACAACTTCCTCCTTCTATCACCAACCAATATATCTTTGGGGTGATCAATGCACAAAGAAGATTCATGACCAAAGTTTGCACAATGTATCTAGTGAAATGATTCCCATTCATATTCAAAGAATATTGAAACTTCTAATCCATCATCGCTCAACAACTTCAAAGTCCTTGGGAACTCAGAATCCATTAGAATAAGAACTTGAATTCTAACAAATTGTAGCATCTTGAAGGAGCTAGTCAGATCCACACTAAGTGGCTTTACCATATACGAACCAATTCGTTTAAACATTTATTCATCCCAGAGCTCAATTAGAAGATCATAGACTTTGATCTAGATCAAAATCTCTTCCAAGTTGAGTTTTTCCAATGGGTCTCCTCTTTCCCACCTCTTCAAGATGATCAGCTTCCCAACAACAAATGACGACCCCCATCAATAGTCGTGATTGGATCTTCTTTTTCTAAAAATATGATTAAGCAAATCCATTACGTGTACCTAACCTCAAAGGAACCCTTGACCTTCCAAATCTAACATAGATGAGTGACAATTGTATGCATGTGTATTTTAATCCAACTACATTTCCAGCAATCGCTCCACTCCATCGATCCACATTCTTTTTTGCAATTATGTTAGAATGGATGAGCTTCCCATTCACAAGTTCTACTGGGTTCTTCATAAGTATCAACATCTTTGAGTTTGATTTCATAGAGAAGAGATCAGCCCAACACTTGACTTTAGAAGAAATAGAGACATTCATCACCTTCAAAAGGAACTCCTCCTTGCCTTCTAGCACCCCTAATTACAACGAGAATGGCACCTCCGCAAGAAGTCATGGATGAAGTGGTGGAAGACACCCCTCCATATCCCTCCCTATTGCCCTTGAGATTTCCTCTCTTATGCTCCCCATTTTAAGATCCATTTGATTGATTTTATATAAGCCTAACAATCCTTGTGACTAATATGCTTTCATCACTTATCATGACAAAGATTTTGTACTTCAAATATGACCTAGGATTGTCCTCTAGGGTTTTAAGTTCCATTATTTGCATCATCATGCTTCATCTTTGATTTAGTGGCATATGGATACCCTTAAATTTACCTTGGTAATGTTTTGAGCATCATATAGTTTATTCATCTATTTGGACTCTATTGGGTTATAAAATCTAGAAAATGAGATTTATTAAATTTCAATGTTGTTGATCGTGATGGGTAGCAAATGGATTTGAGTTTGTCAGGTTTTAGACAAGTTTGGTGGATTTTTATACTACATTTGAACTCTGTTTAGATTTTTTGTTCAACATAAGTTGAGTGTAGTCGACAAGAATTAGAATTTTCTATCTTAAAATATCTTGAGAATATTATTTAAAGCTTACATGGTTCATGAGTTAACCATGAGAGAGCTTTATCATGATTAAGAAGTTTTTTTCTCTTGGTAGTACAAAATTTAATCCACCCTCACTCATACATCCACCACCAATAATCTCGTAAGCTAAATGTATATCTCTATCTCAATGCATATTGCTTCAGTAGGGAAACATGTTACCTTTGCATTAGCATAAAACAAATAGAAAAAGAGAAATTATATTTTGTATGTGCATTTAAAATGCATGATCTACATATAAATTTCTTACATAGCATTTTGTGACATTGATAGATAATTACATCAACACCTATCCAAGTGGGATATTCTCAATCATCCATCTACTGCTATACCAAAAATATGTAGAAATTTAAGAAAAACTTTTTTCAGGGATGACAAGTCCCTAAAAAATATATACAAGTAAAATAAAATGGGAAAAGAGGATCTAAGGAAAACAATGAGGAATTAGGGGGGAAGGATGGGTTTACATTCTTCATAGTTAGATTTTCCTTAAGATTTTTCAAGATAAGTGTGGAATTTAGTTACATCTTATTACAATCAACTATCACTAGAAATCTTATTAATAAGACAAGACATTCCATTACATGCATCATTTGTCTTTATTATTAGATTAGTTGTTAGAAAGAATTTTGATCATTGTCATAACTTAACACCATGTTCCATTTCATTTATTTAAAATATTTATATGAGTTTTAACTCATGCCACCCATTTAGCTGATGCATTACCCTATTGGTATGTGGCCGCCATGATCTACCCCTATTTCATGTCTAGTCAGAGGGTTGCATCCATTGTAGATTTTTAAATTAGGGTAATGTAGAGATAGGAGTCACATAAGGTACCCAATAGAACTCATCTTGGAAATGATACACTTCTCTAAATAACTTGTTCTTGGTATGTCGATTCTAATTTCAACATTGATAATGGATTTCTTATTTATTCGCATTGAGAAACTGGTGTTCAGTGGTTGTTTGGACTGGTCCAAGACCAAAATGGTTGGGAGTGTTGATTTTAGTGTCATCATTAACTATATTTTCTCTCAATTTTTTATTGATTTAACCAAATATAAGTAGAGTCATTTCTCAAAGATGGATAGTAGTTTAAGCTTGGGGGTTTATGCATGCACTAAAGTTACTTCCCTATATTTAGTTTTAGTGTAATTTTAAAGACAATTTGTGCATTAATGTATATAACTTTTTAAAAAATGGTAACAAATAGATTCACATGTTTGTGTCAATTCTATTGTTTGAAAGTAATGATGCAAGTATTTGATTAGTTGTAAAATATAGGCTTACGATTGAGTTTTGATTACATGTTCAGTTAGTAAAAATGGGAGGATTTGGTGCATTGATAGATATGTCTGTGCTATCAACACCATATCAATGCAAAGTTGTGATGGACTTCATTATAGTCGATGCGCTAACCACCAATCGATCCTATCAGCTTAAATTCTCTACATGATATTTGCAATATACCTAGGAAATTAAAGTTGGGTGCATCATTGAAACATCAACATCCACATTTATTATATTGACATTGAGGATTATTATACAGGAAATTCTAGATACAATCGTCCATGAATCAACAAGCCTGACGATGCTATTGATGTTGCAAAGCCAGAATCTATGATGAATTGTCAATTATGATCCAATAATTGTCATAAAATGAGGTGGTACATTCACTCAATATGTTAGGGTGTTGTTTTACAAAGGGTTCACATCTTGGGACATTACATGGTGGTTAATAAAGAGAGGGGGATGTGTTATAGCCTCATTTTTACTTGTATTTTAAATAATTGAAATGCAATTATTCTATGAAAAGAGTCTTGTTTGGAAATGTGGGTGCTTTGTTTTAAAGAATTGATTTCATTGCAAATTTCCCTTGAATGATAGATTTCATGAATTCTATTGTTTTATTAATGCAATGATGGATAAAAGGGGAAAAGGATAAAAGAAAATTCCTTAATAAGAAAAAAGAAAAAGAAATGAATGATGATTGTGTGAACATGAGAGAATTGTACAGAATTCTCTAGGAAGTAGCAAAGATGGACACTATTAATTACTTTTTTGTTTGCACATGATTTATAATAGAAAGAATAGCCAAAATAAAGAAAATAGAAAAGAAAGAAAGAAAAAAAATGTATTTTAATGAATAATATATGTCTTATAACTGGAATACTTGGATGTTAAGAAAAGCATATTTTACTTTTGAGTTTTGGACTCAAAATCTGTTCACCATTAGATAAAGTCATTATGGATTTTTATTTAAGATTTGGAATTAAAATGATAAAAGGGGAAAGAAATACATAATACTGACTAAAAAGTTTACATATAGGTCCTTGTAAAACAAAATACGAAGATGGGGTTTCTGTCCCCATAATAATTACCCAATATAAATTTTAAATGGACAATAATCCCATTATAAGACTATGGGAGAAAAATGAGAGCCTTCTAAGATGTTTTATGATCTAGGAAATTAAATGTGTAATAATCTAAAAGTTGTAAAAAGGGCCAATTTAGAGTTAATGATCGGTTAATTTTGATCTATTACTTTGCTAAAAATAGTATAATGGGAAAGAGAAGGATTTCTTAAGTTTTGATAAGAAGGTGAGTTATGAAGAGAGAGAAATAATTATTTTCTAAATCTAGGTTTTGTATTAAAAGGTAAAGCTACCTTTAGGAAAGTACTTTCCTTTCCTTCAACTCACCCACCGATAAAACCAACCCTACCGACCTTTCCTCTCTCATAAAGGGACGATGGGTATTCACATAGAAAGTGTACCATACCAAACTGACTCTGGTACAAGGACAAGGACAAGGAACAGGGAGGGACACTCTAGAAAAGGAACAGGTGTTGCTCACTTCCAAAGGGGAAGCAAGTTCGGACAGAGCCTTTAGTGGACTATGGGTCGTGGAAAGTAGGTGGAAGGTATCTAGTGTATACAACACATCTATAGCATCGCATTGGGGAGCCTAGGTAAGGGCCACAACCTTCATTGTTTAGTTTATTTTTCTGTTGTAACACGCAACTTGTCTAGCACCTAGTCCTCCTATCTCCACCCATCTTCAGCCGCCTGAAGGGCCTACTTGGCACTAGTGAGGGTAGGCGGAGCCCCTCTTGACCTCCCTTGGACTTCTTGGCTTGGGGAGCCGCGAGATAGACTTGCTAGTAGCACGGTTAGGGTTCTGTCCTACCGTCGTCGCGAGTTCAGAGACAGTTTAGAGTCTAATGACCAGCTCGCCCTGACATGCATACATAAAACGTAGGGCATGGACGTATTTTTCCATGAAATTCATGTGGGCTCGGGAATAATAAGTCGTCACTGACGTGTCGTTATTTGATTGGATAATATGCAGTTAAATTGTAAATAATGCAGTAATTAATTGGCAACTTAGGATCGAGGCAAGTAATATATGAATTTTGATCAGAAAATGCAAGGAATCTGTTAAAAATATAATTAAGATCTAAATCTTCCTCTAGCTCAAAAGTACCCAAAGATGTCATCTTTAATATGTTTAATGCATTAGAACCCTAATTTTTAATGATTTGATGATAAAAGACTAATCTTTTATGAATAAAAAGAGAAAATTGAAAGTTATGTTAACTTAGCAACCCATGTTTTGGATAATTAGGGTTTCCTTGAGATTAAAGGTGTAAGTAATAGTAAGATGGTTTGTTGACCCAAAAGTCATGAAAAGTGGAAACTAGGGTTTAGGGGGCCAAAACCCTAC